>JAFKAC010000209.1:0-65096 GCA_025766275.1 Lactarius indigo | reverse complement strand
GAGAGCAGCCGTGGCCTGCAGTGGCGATGCCATTGGCAGAAGCAGAGAACTAGGCGGTCCGGTGAGTCCGGCAAGCGAACTCGATGCTGTGGCGTCGCTGCGTTTAACTCACACTGGCATGCGGTCGCCTGGTGACATGTTCACCTTCCAGCCCACCTTCACTCAGGGTCTCATCCTGGGCCAGTTTTCTATCCTCGCACTTCTCGCCGTCATTCTCAAATATTTATTCTTGGATACTGAGCGCTCTCAAAAAGTTCCCGTCTATGCAGACCCTGCCCCCCCAGTATTACAACCTTCAATTCTCTCTGCACACGTGGGCGGGAATTCAACCCGAGTAGAGTCTGAACCAACAGAGTGGTTAAATACTCTCCTTCATCAGGTATGTACGTGTCCATCCCCCACATTTCTGCGCCCATTCCTCCGTATGTTGAAGCACCGCCTATGCTCAAGATAGCTGGTGTGTATCGCTCGAAATTGAGGGATGACCTCCAAGGAATCGAAGGTGATGAAATCGTACGCCAGCGCGTCGAAGATTTCGTCAATCGAATGAGACCTTCCGGAATCCTGGTCAGCACTTCCTCCAAGTCACGATATTAGTCGAACTCTTCAGGCGTCATAAGGACAGGATACAGGTGCATTCCGTACATCTTGGCGTTTCTGCACCTCAACTTTCAAATGCACGCTCCATCCCCGTTACGGGCCCAGGCCCGTTTGAGCGTGTACGTTCTTCCTCACCCCTGGTCGTGTGACGACTCACTTTGTGTGCAGAACGAGTTCGACATGGTGTACAAGGACGATCTCTCCATCTCCTTATCGACCGCGTACCTTTTCAACTACCCCACGTTCGGGTTCGCCCGCCTGCCCGTCTCACTCACGATTTCTTTGTCCGTGTTTTCCTGTCGTGTGAGTTTTTCTAAGTTTCTCCTTTCTCGCTGCCCTTATTCGAGCCGAGCAGGCGGTTATCATCCCCCCTTCACCGTCTTCCCCTGCACCCGCCCTCACTCTCACGGTGCTTCCAAATTTTACACTAGAATTGCAATCGAGATCTCTCTTAGGAAGCCGTGCGAAATTGGCAGACGTCCCAAAACTTCACGAATTGATAGATAATCAAATCCGACGCGCCATTGGCAGGTGGGGGACTTTGAGAATCTCACTGCCATACTTAGAAGCTCAGGCTTAGGTAGTCTCGATACGAAAATTACGTAACTTATATTAAGAATGGGAACTGCTCTTTGGTCATACCCTCTATGGCTTCACTGACGTCCAACATCGTTTTTGACGACATCTTTGTTATCAAGAAAATCAACCCAGATGGTAAAAAATTCGACAGGGGTATGTTTAAGACATACGTATCTCCCACTTGCACCTACCTAGGATCTTACAGTTTCCCGACTCCACGCTGTGTCAAAAAACTACTCCATGGACCTGACATTGGACTATAACTCTGAGATATTCCCTCTCAATATTGGCCAAGATGTCGCGCTAGCTCTTGCTAGCTCTCTAGCGCGTGGTCCCGCAGGCTCTCAAGAGGGTGGCGAAGAGGAGGACAGGGACCGTGATGTTTGGAGACCTGATGCTAAGGGCAGGCGAGGACTGGAAGATGACTATGGCTATGTCATGTATGGGAGGGTGTATCGCTTCGACCCTGGAACCGGGGAGGTTGTGTACGTCCTCACTACTTTCACTTGCAATTTACTATTTACCAGATGCTTCCTCAGGACGGCGTACGCATCGTTTGGCGGCCTGCTCATGTCTCTGACTGGATCATTCCGCCATATGACAAATATCGTGCTAGGAGATCCAGTTTTTCTCTTGATGCGGAAGTAGAGTACGGTCTAACACGTTCTAGTACCATTACAGGTATCATAATTTGCACATGAAAAAACAGCTATGGCCAGAGCATATGTACCAAACGTCAGACTACTGCTTGAAAGTAATGTATCCATCAATTGTAGAAATCCTCTTACACTTCCTCCTCTGGATCTCCAATACCACTCTGAAGAATTGCAAACGTCGTTTCCGACTCTGGTAGACAAGGCGAGTCATAAATCCTGCAAATCCGGGTATTTGCTCGGCCTTTCTTGAGTTGCAGGCTGAGTGCAAAACGGAGTAAGCATCGTCATTACCTGTCATCGCGGGAAGAGGACAGCGCACCGTGTGGTAGAAGCATGTGCCAAGATATTTCCTCCGATAGGCTTCTTCTCGTTGGATGCGTATGGACCGGCGCCAGCATCTGGGCTTGACATGACTTGATTCGAAAATACAACAGCTATGCCAAACTGGAACGCGATGTGAGAGGGAAGTTTTGTGTCCTTAGGTTGTCTTACGGACCTCATCGGCCAATCTTTGTAAAGTCCGAAGGAATTTGGAAAGATGTGCTTGTCGAGCCGCAAGCTCCCCGCGACCCACGTAGTCACTACGGTATAGTGCCGTCGCTGAGTCTACGATCAACAAGCAAAACCTTGACCGCCAGTGTGAACCCCATTCGTGCCATGAGGATAACCCATACAGACCTAGACTCAGACATCAAAGCACTGGCGGCTGTGAGAAGTTGGTGCTGGTGATCTGCGTTGTAGGCTCTTGCATATGCGACGTTGTCGAGAACTTCTTCTCCGTTCAGACCATAACGTTCGGCAACGGCGAGTAGACGGACAGGGCGGAAGGTGCCTTCTGTGTCAATATATAGACATTTTCCTTCCCCGCCACCCATGTCGACAGGTAACTGACAAGTTACGGCGAGAGTGTGGCACAACTGTGATTTTCCCGTCCTGAACTCTCCGAAGAGCTCCGTGATAGAACCTGTCTCCATGCCACCTGTGTGCTAGGGTATCGCAAAAAAGAACCCTCAAACACGAGATTTTGCGCCTACCTCCCAGTAGAGTGTCAAGATTCTTGGAACCCGTCGTGATATGGACGAGCTCGGATCTCCGTGCGTGTACCTCAGTGGCACTTTGGAATCCCAGCGGAACAATCTTTTGTGCTGCGGGTCTGTGAGCGTGAATAAGGAGTGGCACTGACCAACACTCACCTTCTGCAAGAATTTTTTCTGCCTTCTGCTCTGATATGCCTTTGATACTTATGAGGTTCTTCTTGGGTGTGTATGCGACGGCCTCGACTGTGTGATAGCCAGCATCTGTGAGCTTCTTGATGTCTTGGAGATGTATGCCGGCCTCCTGGAGCTTATCGACGAGCAGAGGGCCAGAAACTTGATACTCCTCCTCTTCTTCTTGCGGTGCTGGAGCTTGAGAATCTTGGGATGGAGGTGACATTGAAAGGGTAAAGTAAACCGAGTCATTAACAGCAATCTTGTATCGCGATTGATCACGTGGCCGCGTTACGGATAACTACTTTACTGTTGTACGGTGCTACTGGTCGCAATTGTGTGCGATGTCTCTGTATCTAACTGAGTTTTACCAAGCTGGTGTTCAAACCATTGCGCAGCTTCTAAATCCAAAACTACTCGTGGCCATTTCACCAAGTCATAGACCCCTACTTGCTGTGCCGTTGTTGTGCTGACCTTGTGCAAATTCCCCGTAGACACCTTCAACCCAGTAGGGACAACGTCCTTCCCTGTAACGAACAGGGTTTCTGGTCCCACCCTAGTTCGTCCAACCTCCGGACCATGTCTGCTGTTTTTGTGCCGGGCCACTCGAGGCTCTCCACAATTCTCAAGTTGTGCTCCTTGACTCTTGCGCTGAGCGCGACGCGCATACCCATCTGAATGACCTTGCGTGGCAATTTGGTAGCGAAGTCCCTGGGCTTGGGACCAAAGGCAACACCACCACCACCAGCATGGGGCTCTGACCGTCACCAAGACGCGCTTTTCCGGAGCCCTTCTGGGGTCGAACCTTCCGTCCCGATCCACGGACTTCTGCACGTGTCTTGGTATTCGCAGACCCCTGACGGAGTGAGTCAAGATGATGCACCACACATAAGTGGAGAATGTCGCGTCGGATAGGGTGGGCGAATACGGTGGGGTCAAGCTCTGCTACTTGGTCGGACGACTGGGTAGCATCCTTCGAGCGTATCAGGGTCGAAAGGGGGATATAAACTGGCTGTCTGAGGGTGGAGGCTTGGAAAACGTCACTTTCGGGATGTATGCATACTCCAAAAAAAAACTACCTATAGGAGAAGTTGACAATTCGCCAGGTGCTTGAGATGGCGGTACTGCGACACTAGCGCTCGTGGCAGAGCCATGGCTGCTGCTCGCCACGACTGTTGTCGCATACGTTCGAGAAACGTTGGCTCGTAGCTGTGAGACGAAAATAAGGACCAACGGGAAGAAAATATTAGATAGGATGTCCCTCACCAGTCTAGCAGCGCCGAACGCTGCTGAGAGCATGTTCAACGAAACTTGCGGTAATACGGAACCCTCGGCCAAGTTGGGGATCTTCACCGACGCTGATTACATAACCAGTGATTTGCTGAGTCCAAACCAAATCGACTGTCGACGAAAGACCCTCAACGACGGTGCCAATAACGACTCTACGGTAAGTTAAATAGTTCAATGGTCCCTATCCCATAACGATATGTATCGATTCATGCGATTCCGATGCTTGGCTATGTCCATGCGGGGGATGGATGTCGTTTGAATGTGTCGGATGACACACTCTCATCACCAGAAATGCATTGGCTGATTCTGTTGGTAGTGCTATATAGGCAGGCCCAGCTAAGATACTAGAACATGGCGTCTTCCACCAAGGCCGTGCAGACTTTCGGAAAAAAGAAGGTGCGTCGTAATCGCGTGCCCTTGCATCCTGCGTGGTGACATACCTTCCCCACTACTAGACCGCGACTGCGGTTGCCCATGCGCGTGAAGGCAAAGGCCTGATTCGTATCAATGGGTCACCCATCAACCTTGTCCAGCCGGAAATTCTTCGGTTCAAAATTTACGAGCCCGTTCTCGTCGCGGGAGAAGATTCCTTCGCCAGCATTGATGTCCGTGTGCGCGTCAAGGGAGGTGGACACACATCGCAGATCTATGCGATCCGCCAGGCCATCTCCAAGGCTGTCGTTGCATACTACGCCAAATATGTCGATGCTTTCAGTGCAATCGAGCTGAAGAAGAAGCTCGTGGCGTACGATAGAACGCTCCTCATTGCAGACCCCCGACGGATGGAGCCGAAGAAATTCGGTGGTGCTGGTGCTCGTGCGCGCAGGCAAAAGAGGTGTGTGACGTTGATAGTGTTTCTCCGATATTCTTTGCCAACGAGCCCTACTCTTATTCAGTTATCGGTGATGGATGTGCTCTTTTGTTGTACGTTTGCATTGTTAAATGACGCGTTTTTTTCACTATCGATATCGTGCAATGACTATGCCACTATGCAATTAAGTGTATTGTGCTTAATGTCCATGTCTAGGAGCCCGATTATTCATAAGTGTATACATAAAGAGAGTACCAGTCGCTTCTCTTGGTCTCGTGCGCGGTCCGTGTCTACTGTTCAGTACTTCTCCTTTTGCAAGGCTGCTCTTCACACTCGTCCCTGTTGGTGATGAACAGTCGCTTGCGCTTGTACTGATCGAAAATCGGTTCAAAAGATAGCCGTGAGGGTTCCAACTGAGGTCGCCTGGTAAAGTCGATCTCTACGTCCGATGAGGGGTCAAGTATGAACGGGGAATTGGAGATGTCAATATCGGGAATTTGGAAAAGCCCATCCTGGAGCGTTACAAAGGCTCCTGTTGGTGAATCGGGTTCCAAAGGTTCCAAGTAATCCCAGCTTCCGCAAGATGAGTCGTCGCTTGCGAGACTACCATCAGAAGACGAATCCGAGATATTGTCAAGGCAGTGACCAAAATGGCAAAGGGCTTCGGATCCTCCCGATTGCGGGTACGAAGAACAGGCACCGGATGCAGAGTAGTTCGGCGGCGGTGCGGGTAATAACGCCACGAGTGACGTTGTCAATGAATCAGGAAGAGAAAATTCAATTTCGTGGCGTTGAAGCGACGAGGACGGTGGTTGATTCTGGAGAGAAGTGCCGCCTGCAGAATAATACCGTGACACGAAAGTGTTCACCGAGGGTGGAGCCTCTGGATGCAACCGGACAGACGCATCTGGTGCAGGGCACAATACAGCAATACAGCCGGGATCGGGCCACAGGGTAGGGTGGGAATCGGTAATATGATGGAATCTTTCTTCCGAGACTGGGGTAGTATGGGGTGAATGCGCCTCTGGAGACCGTTCTTTGGTGGCGATGGTCGTATGGGTCGTATGTGATATCAGACGGGTTCGTTTGGAAGAAGGAACGTCTCTCTCGACGTCAAGATCGCTGTCACATTCAACGAACTTTCTCTTGCGACCCAGAGAGCGGAGTTGGGGAGCTTGTGTTCGGCTGTCGTCATCGCCCTCTAGATCAGAGTGACCTTGTATGAAGGAAATCTCAGGACGTGGTCCGATTAAAGGCTGATCCTTCACAAAATCATCATGGTGTAAGTCATCCACACTGGATGGCCACTCTTTCGGAGCCCAGGATATGGGATGCACTGAGATACTCGGTGAGTTCGGGACATCAGAGGGGAGTGGTGGGGGATGGAGGTCTTCAAGAGTACTGGCATCCCACTGCCGAAGAGTAATCTCAGAAATAGGAAACTGATTAATGCGCACAAATCAACGTCAATCACCAAAATGTGGTCGCAAGGACGAGAACATACAATGGTGCCAGTAGTGATTCCTCCTATGCTACTCATTCGCGTTGCATAGCAATGCTTCCTCGCAAGTCGATACTCAAACTCACGGGCGCCTTGGTAATCAAGGAGAAACTTGACTTGGCGCATTTCCAGTTGGAAGTCATGGGCACCGCAGCCGCTCAGCCCTATCCTCTTGACCGGTGGAAGGCAAGAGGCCTGCCTAAAGTTGATAATTGTAGCCTTTCCGTCGCGGCCTGCCTCGAATCTCGGTGAGAAAGCGCTTTCGGAAGAAGTCAAAACGCACCGATGAGCATATGTCTTAGTGCGACATCACGGTGGAGTACTCCTCGGGCGTGAATCTGGGCATACGCTTCGACTATCACACGTTTTTCGTTGGTCGATAGTGTCCTATCCGCAACTCGCCAAGCGTGTGGATGCGGGGGTTCCATCGCCATATTTGCGAGGCCTTCAGAGGTGTTAAAAACGCCTATAATGTTGGGTACACAGAGCCCCTGAAGCGGTCGTAGGTGGTGTGGATGTCCATAAAGATACAGCTATAAACCGAAGATGTTTGAGCTCATGAGATAAGTTTCGCGGTGAACGGAGAGTACTTCTTTGTGGAACCCATCCCAGATTTTCCATCTGCTTGACAAAAGAGGGGTCAACACTCGACTTTGAATTTGAAACGGACACTAACATCTTTGACACTATGGCGACGGCTTGAGCTCCAAAAGTGGCCTTTCTGAGATAGCTCGTCGTGGCCCTGCCAGCTAAAGCAGAAAGATCTGAGAAGCGGAAGCAAACTCTAGATGAGATCCCACCTCGTATCATAACACCTTTTCCGAGATATTGTAGTCCTTGGCCCGGATGTCTGCAATGTGGCACATACAGGTGATCGAGACAAGGTGGGACATCTGAATTGTCCTGGTCGGAGGTGATCAAGAGCTCTGACGTAGAAGTCAATGTGGAAGTTTTCGTTTTCAATGACTCCGGTGACATCTGATCTTGACCTGCAAGAGCTGAGTGTACGGGGGATGTATATGCGACGGTCGAGCTGTAGCCATTGGGAATATATGGGTTCGCGCTGTCTAATGCTGATGGTCAACAATAGTGCACTCGACAATAGCCAAGCGTTAAGCTAACTACCGGCGCGTTCGGACCGCTACACGAGGTGAAGCACGTGAGCGATTGACTTTGCCGCTTGCTGCCCCTTGTCGATGCGCCCTCAGGTTGGACATGGCAGCTGAATATCCTCTCACCCAGGCAAGCGAACGGTCTCCAAATATCTTCGTCGACGCATCTGGTTATTCACTTTCGGTTTATCTTGATGTGAATCCCGAAATTTTCGGCAGGCCACGTTTGATTCGTTTGCTTCGTGTAGGTGTCGTCGCCCCGTCCACCTGATGAAGGCTCACGCCCGCAACCACACCCTCCTAGACATCAGGTGCAGACATATGCCACAACCCTGCTGATGCCTCTATCATTATCATCAATTCAGAGACCGAGTCTGGCCTCAAGTTTGTACACGATTGGAGTGCAGACACTCACAAGACGGTCCTGAACTATGGTTGGATTCAGGCTTGTCTTCAATCTGGCCATGCACTCCTCGAAGTAGACGATTGGGGCGGATTCCGCGTACTGCACACCGCCGACTGTATGTACAGTGAAGATGACGAAGAAGAGGAAGACAACACGCCGGTTGCACCTAAGGGTAGGCGGTAAGTCTCTCCCCTCCCCAACCGTACTCCCACAGAGAGGTTGTATCCCTAACCTCTTCCAGAGCTCAAAGTGCGATGCGTCCAAGATCCCCTTCGCCTGTCTCACCAATTCCAGTTGGGCGACATGCAAAGCCCAATAAACCTAATCGACGCACATCAAACCCTCTGCCTGCAAGATCTTCGCACAAGCC
The DNA here is from genome assembly GCA_025766275.1 of Lactarius indigo. NCBI lineage: Eukaryota > Fungi > Basidiomycota > Agaricomycetes > Russulales > Russulaceae > Lactarius > Lactarius indigo. Next base: position 56,563 of record JAFKAC010000209.1, on the reverse strand, counting down.
AATTTTTTCTGCACCATCTCCAAAGTCTGTGGCGGGAACTAGCTCTCAAAACATTCCCACGCATCGTCAACCTGCTCCTGTCTCCAGTAAACACATCCTTCCGAGTTCTGCGCCTCCCCAACAAAGCACAATGCCGCAATCCCACATTTTTCCCCGAGCCGGTGTGATATCACCTCCAGCACCTCTTCCAATACAGGTACCTGGAACATCTGCACCACAGGTTTTCCCTCTTGCAACGAACCACCCTGATCCGCAGCAGTCTTCTGCTGACCCGTTGAACTTATTACATGCATTGAATTCCGCGTATCAGTTTCAGAATGCTGCTTCTCAGACTTTGACCCAACTAGTTGAAACGATCATTGCGGTCGCGCAGAGACAGGGCATAGACACTGCAGTTATCCAGAACTATCTCGCCACATTGCCTATGACCCCGTCACTTCATCATCCGTCCTCATCTTCATCTTTGGCGCCTCGATCCCTCCATGCTCGAAGCCCTACTCCGCACTCCTCGAGTGAAAAGCCTGTTGCCTCTGATTCGGACTTACCTCCTAAGAACATGGACCAGAGTCCTAGTAGTATACCTACCCCACGTCGTCCTGCACCCGAATCACCGCCACCAGTGAAAAGGAGAAAAAAACTTACCGAGCCTCAAGTCAAGAAAGTCACATCTTACCAACAGCAGAACTTCTCAGAAGCGGTTTCCGAACCTCAACCCACGAAGGGTATCTTCTCAGCGAAAAACGGCCAACCTATCTCGATTTTTGTGCAAGTTGATACACGAGGACGGCACGAGTTCGTGCACCTGATAAAGGTCAGTCTTCAAGAATTGTACCTCTATGCGAAGTGAACGTCCTGCAGAAAAACGGAGGGCAAATTACAGCAGACATCCCTATGGCAGGCTTCGTCATCCTGAATCCACGTTCTGTTTCCTACGCCGATTTACGACGAGAGGCCGAAGATTCAAGGCGGACGATAGTGCAGACCACGTTTATCACGGAAAGTATCCGGGAAGGTCACCTCATGGACCCCAATGACTACTTATTGGAAGACACTCGCGTGAAGAAGCCTGCCCGGGGGGGCCGTCGGGCCAGCTCTCATCGTGACAAGCACTCACCTGAGAGTGATCATGAGGCATCTGAAGCACAAACCTCAGACACTGTCGTAGATACTCTCTCGCCCGCACTTGCGCGTGATCGCTCCGTGACCCCCGAACCCCCTATGGCCGTACAACTAAAAAAGGGCTACAAATTTACCCCTGCAGAGATGTCATACACTTGGATGCTACTTCGTCGCATTATAGCAAAGGACCCAAGGGCGAATAGACAGGCGGTGGTCAAGACCTTATGCGAGAAGGTGGGTATTCTGCCAACGTGCTTCCGTTTTGACTCATCTCACTTGAACATCGGTCAAAGATGCCACACCACTCCGAGGGCTCATGGACGAACACGCTGAACCGGCACAAGGAGATGTTTGAGGCTATCAGGGCAGAGACGCTCCAATCTATCTCCGCTCCTGAAGTACACCCACCGAATCCGCAACAACCCCAAGACGTCTCTGACGCAGAAATGAACGAGGTCGATCAAGCAGTGGATGAACTTGACGAACTTCAAGTTGGGGCGTCCTTGATCCCAGCCGAAGCGGAGCCCATGCACGAGGACGAGCAGCAACCAATCGTCAAGGAGGAAAACAAGGACGAGAGTATCTCGGACGCTTATGCGCGAGATTTCGAAGCGCTCGTTGATTTTTTGACATCCGCCGACGCGGAGGGCGGGGGAGAGGACGAGATTTTCGAACGTTTGAGGGAAAAGGTTGTGCATATTGATTCTCACTAGTTGCGTGACTGACCATTTGATTGCAGCATGTCTGTGTGAGTGCCCCAAGCTGGTCCGAATTTTTGGAACAGCACGCAGCAGCCGTGACAGAAGAAGTTGAGCGGAGGTATGCATCTCAGCAGTCGGGTTGATTACGGGTCCCCAACTGGTAGATATTTCTAAACATTCTCTATTTGTTACGATGCGGGGTAGGTCCATCGTATCGAGAGATCCAACCTCTCTTAGCGCATTATTACTAGCGTGATTACGGGCGCGCAATCGATGCGTACTGTGAAACTTTGAAAGAGTAATCCGCTCCCTCCTTCGTGCCGGTCCTTAAAAGCGATACAAAGTTTTGAGTAATGAATGGGGTTACTGGGCAGAGCAATAATGTAATAATTATTGAGGGGAGGACAGCGGTGGCGATGAAGGGTTCTGCTTAAAGAAGCGTTTTCGTTTCTCTTCGAATGACAACGTCTCCTTATCTCCACGTAGGGATTCCCCGGCATAGTCAAACGTTCCCACTGCTGCTCCGATGACGGCGCAGGAAGCGACAGCAATGGGGAGGGAACGAGCTACGGTGCAGAAATTTTGAGAAAGGCATCGAAAGGAGGCACGACAATACGCACCTCTAATACCAGCCAAGAAACCAGCAGCGCAGCCACCTGCTACCCCGTTCAACGCATCCTGCTTTTCTCGTTGGTTTGCAACGATGGACTCAGTGGCTGCGAACGTCGCGCCCATCGCGGCTGTGAACGAGTAAGAAAGTCGTCATTCAAAGACGAAACATTTGAGGCCGACCGAAGAAACCAATGGTCCCTCCCGTCCTGGAGAGGAATCCGGTTGCGCCCTTTGAGTGGGACCCCAACGCATTTTGCACGCTGCTGACGAAAGCGCCAACCAAGGCGGCCTGCATTCCGACAGTCGCGGCATACTGCAGCGTTGGCCTTGTTTCGAAGCTAGAGGTATCCGCTGGTTGATCTGGAACGGTTGTGGTGGACATGACGAGGCAAAGTTGACGGGGGGGGAGTGGCGGGCCACACCTCCGGTCAACGCGTTAACATTTTGGGACAGATTGTTCCCGCACGATTATTATTATGGACAACGACAGTGAACAGTTGCCTTGGTACAGGGATAGCCAACTAGTAGAACCTCCTTTCCAACTTGTGAAATGTTTCAAGGTTCGCAGAGACTGTACTTCACCCGCCACAGTCTTGCGACATACTCGGTTGATCTTAGAACCTTCGTGGTCCGCCCTACCGCTTCGTATCTCTATTCCCGTGGAACCTCAGCTCCTTGCAGTCTCTCGGGGAGCTATACTCCGATCATTTATCCAACGAATGGCCTAGATTCGTACAAACGTATGCCGGACTGACGGTCATAGGTAACGCTGAAGAGTTATACCTAGTGCCGTCAGTCTCTTCAAGCGGAAAGCAAAAGAAACAGATTCGTCTCGATACAGTGAGTCCTCCCCGCTTTAGTTTGTACTCCTCAGTTGTAGTACTCAACAGTCATGTGTAGAAGGCTGGCCCTATCACGGCTGTGGCTTGGGCTCTCAATGGAGGCTCCCCTCTGGAACCTTTACTCGTCATCGCGCTATCGAGCATAGTTTGTGTGTATAGTGTCAGGCTTGGCGAGCCAACTAGCTTTCTACGTGGTCATGGCGGGGTATGCATCGCCGTCTAACCCGCATACTCTGACCCTGACTCCGGCACAGTCGATCACCTCCATCGCCGTTCACCCACGAGTACCTTTCTATGTCTGCACCACTTCTTCGGATCAGACGGCGAGAATTTATGACCTCGATAGGTTCCCTGATGACGCAAACCCTTTTGCGAATCCATTTTGGAATCCAGGAACCGGTCCGAGCAAAGGCGGCGCACCTCACGGCCTACGACCGTCGGAGAGGACAGAGTGGGGAAGGGGTCAGTGCACCACTGTCCTCGCGGGGGGCAGAAGTGGGGGCCATTTCGCGGCCGTGACCTGCGCAGCGTTTCATCCAACGTTTCCCTTGATTGCAACTGGTGGGGTAGGGTCTCGATGGTCGTCGTTGTCGAGCTGAGATGCAAATGTGCCCGCGACTTTCGCAGATGGACCGAGTGGTCAAAATCTGGCGCGTACACGGATTTAAGGGCGTACTCAATCGGGAGGACAAACCGTTGTACAGCAGCACGCTCATCCATCGGTCTTCAGTCGCATCTGTAGCTTGGTATCTCAGTTCTTTTGACGGTGTAACCCGTTTTCTTATGCCCGTTGTCAGGCTGGCTGAAGACACGCTCTTCACACATTGCACCTCTACAGAGTTTTCTAGTCACCGGGTGGTACCACCAACAGAGCAGTCTACAGAGGCTGAAGAAGAGTTCGAGTGGATTGGGTCTCCTGGCAGGATCGTCATCTTACGATGGTTGGGGCTCAATAGGTTTTTTCCGCCAGGGGAGACAAGACTTCAGGAGGTTCAAAGGGGGTGTGTAGCCGTGAGTTGTATGCTTTGCAATGGTCCTATTAGTGGCTGATCAAGGTCGGACCCATCTGCGTCGGAAGGATTACCAAGAAAGCTGTACGTGCGGTGGTTCTTCCTAAGTACTACCCTACTGATGTAGTTGGCATCATTCCTTTTAGCCTCATTCACCGTGATAGCATCCATCTCCCTCCCATATTACCCACATGCACCGCATGTTCGCGTATTTGGGGATGTCTATCATGATCACATCATCCTAGTCACGCATGGGAGGAGGATTCGCCTGCTTAATGCTTCCCGTGTACCCCATCTTGAGGCAATGGAGTTTCCCACTGACGACGAACAATTTCCCACCGCCTTCGTAGCTCAAACGAGGCTTCGTGCCGAGGAGACTACGGATGCTAAATGGCTCAGGGAGAACGAATGGGTGAGTACCTTAGGGTGGACTATCGATCTTGACCCCAGATTCGCCGGCGGGGAGTCTATTCAAGCGGTTGACATGGGGCTGAATGGAGGGATGATTGCGGCTGTTGGCAGCAACGGAAGTATGTGGATCTGGATGAAAAGCATGTAGCAACGTCTCAGCCCTACGACCAATTTCGAACCCAATTACATTGTTTCAAATACCCACCATCCACAAAATTGGATCACATGTGCCGAATCTTGCTCGGGTGGCGACAACTTATCACTCGTCACCAATGGTACAAATTTGGGTAACCAGTCTCTCTCATATTCAATCCAATTGCTTTCGCACGTTACAATGTACTCAAAACAACGCAAGTGGTGAGTGGGGGAAGAAATGAAATGAATGAATCAGCCGGGTTGGAAACTCTCTACTCGATGCAACCCGACTCGCCGCCTCCACGAGCCTGTTCACAGGACTTCGCGAATTTAGTACAGTTGCACAACGCCATTCGGTGATTTAACGGCGACCTCCGCAGGAATGACACCGCCTTGGGGCGCACGTCCATAAAGTTCGATTTGACCATTCGGGGCTTGAGTGGGTGTCTCCTCTGGGATGGTATTGGTATCACGTTTGCCATTCTCCTGATGAAAGGTTGACATTTAGTGATTGCCGCCAAATCAAGAGCAGGGTAAACACACCAAGTACAGCCCGTCCCGCTTCACATAAGCTGGGATGGGTTCGAAGGGCGTTGGATCACGCTGAGCCAAAGCATGCTGAAAAAGTTATCAGCATACTAGGAGGTACCCAAGGCAATGGCGACGCACCCCGAGACGAATGTTAACCGGCTCTGGCAGAGGAGTGGCCACAACGTTGACGATGGCAAAGACAAGCACGAAAGCGATGGCAACAAGGCGAGATGTGGACATATTGAAAGTCGGTAAGGTTGCGATGGAAAGTAGAATAGAGAAGGCTGAAAGGTCGACCTGCGGCCTGAACGAAACGAAAGTCTACAGAAAGAAAGTTAGCTCGGACGATGGCACAATTATATCAAATGACAAGACCGACAAGTGAAGGGGTGTAAGAGGATGAAAGAAAGAGAGAAGGTAAGGAAACGAGAATAGAATATCCGGGTGATCTTAAATACTCTGTTCCCTCCCTCGCAACCAACAACGCTCCAACGATTGTTGCTGAGTGCACACGATAACGTAATCTCAGACACCCCCTCTACCATCACAAGATTCGGCGCCCGTGTCTGCAAGGCTCGCCCGCAATCATGTCGGATCCCCGCTTTCGCCGTCTGAAGTCTGATCCCCGTTTTCGCAGCCTCAAAAGACACAAAAACAAGGTCGCAGTGGACAGTAGATTCAGTTCTCTATTCAAGAAACAGTCAGAGATCGGTCAGAGCTATTTATATCTTCGTCCGTTCACCACTCAGACGTCCAAATGCTGGCAGGACGCGTGGACAAATATGGCCGCCGGTTGTCTGATGTCCAAGAAAATGAAAGTTTGCTTCGATTTTACAAAATTGACCCGGAAACTCCGGTCAAATTCTCTGCTGGTCCTGACTATGCTCGCGGGGAGGTGCTTCTCGAGTCTTCCGACGAGGAAGATGATAGTTCAAAAGATGCCAGGCCGAGCGACGATGAGAACGAAGACATTGTTGTTCTGGGTCGTGACACTGACGGGCCACTCCCAGTTCCAGACGGAGAGGATGCCGAAATTAATCTGGACGAAGATGACACGGTAGACTCTATTCCGCAGGCTACCCCATACCCAAAGATCGCTTCCGAAGATGGACAAGATAGCTCGCGTAGGATGCGTCGTATCGCTGTTGTCGACCTGGATTGGGACTACGTCCGAGCTACACATTTGTATAAAATCTTCAGTTCTGCTATCTCCCCCGTCAAGTCGTCCTCCAAGTCAGACACGGTGTTTACCCCTTCTGTGAAGGGTAGAGTCCTTAGCGTACGCATCTACCCAAGCAAATTTGGCTTAGAGCGTATGGCACACGAAGAGAATGGCCCCCCACTTGAGTTATTCAAGAAAAAAATGACGGACTACGAAGAGGATGTGAACGAGAGGACCATCTACGAGATTGGGGACTCAGGAGAGTACGACGAAGATGCACTAAGGAAGTACCAATTAGAACGCCTGAGGTGTGTTAAACCGACGTCTATAAGCGCACCCCTCGAATGCATTTAAAACAGATATTACTATGCCATCGTGGAATGTGACTCCGTTCAGCTTGCCACACATCTCTACTCCGAGTTGCAAGGTGCTGAACTTGAACGATCAGCAAATGTCTTGAATTTGAGCTTCGTTCCGGATGACATGACGTTTGACGAAGAATGCAGGTGATATCACCACCTCTTCTGTGCTTGCCCTTCAACTCACGCAGGTGTAACTCACCAAACAGGGACCAGGCCACCTCTGCGGATGAAAGCACAAACTATCAACCCCTTGACTTTACGACAGATGTAGGACCACGTCCTGTAGACCTCATATCGATGATAACCATAAACGCAGGCTCTCCGACATTCGAAAGTCAAGTTGACCTGGGACCAAGATGACCCAGAACGCGATCGTGTGACGCGTCGGACCCTCTCTCTCAAAGACATTGACGGGGACGATTTCCGGGCATACATTGCATCATCTTCCGACGAAGAATACGAGGGTGAAGCAAAAGCTACGAAGAAATCCATTGATCGCGACAAACTGCGTGCCCTTCTACTCGAAGGTAGCAACCATGACCTACCAGAAGGCTGGGCTGGTAGCAAGCCTAGCGACCTGGGCGATGAAGGCGACGTGGACATGGAGGTTACGTTCCGTCCCGCTCTGACAAGCGGAAAGGATGAAGACGAAACAACGCTCGGGAGGTATCAGCGCAAAATGCGAGAGAAGCGGAAGAAACGCAGGAAGGATCTGCAGGAAAGAAACGAAGGTGAACCGTCTACGGACGACTTTTTTGCTCGAGGCGACGGAGAGGAGGACAGCGACAGCAACCCACGTCCAGCGGGAGGAAGTGCAAAGGGTGAGCAAAGGAGTAAATCCAGGAGCTTCTCCACCAAGGAGGAGCTTTCGTTACTCGTCGCTCCAGACCGACTCGATTCGGGACCAAAGCATTTCGACATGGCGGCAATAATCAAAGCAGAAAAGGGCGCGAGGAAGAAGCACAAAGGAAGAAAGAAGAAAAACGACAATGATGAGAATGAGGTTCAAGACGACTTCATCGTCGATGTCAAGGACGAGCGCTTCACGGCGCTGCACGAAGATCACGCCTTTGCAATCGACCCCAGTCACCCTAAGTAAGCGTACATTGCAGACTTGAGAGGATCGATTCTGACGTAGTCTCCAGCTTCAAGAAGACCAAGTCAATGTCGGCACTACTTGAAGAACGATTGAAACGGAAAACTTCTGGCGATCAAGCCCGCACAGCTGAGCGAGCTTCCCAAGGCGGAACTAGGCAAACTCTATCGAGTTTGGTGGAAAGTGTTAAGCGAAAAGGCGTGAATGTAGGGGACAGTGGTACGAAACGCCGAAAATTATGATGTTTTCTTCAATGTCTCGTGCACCACTGGTCATGCTCCTTGTGTAATAAGTGTGATGAGATTCTCACATCGCAAATACAGTCGTGAGACATGGCTGTGATAACTTCTGAACATCCTCAACCGCTCATGAAATCTTTGCATTTGAGAAATCTAGCTCTGGATGAGCGAGTTGAAATTTCCTCAGCGCCTGAAAAAACTGTCAAGCGACGGATGACGCGGAATGTGACAGACACAGCATACCTCTTGCTTTTTGATCTCATCAGATGTGGGCTTCCCTAGTTGCTATCAAACAGAGCGCATCAGCAATGCTGGAATGCTTCCAACGGAGACAGACCTTCTGTTGGTTGTCGAACTTTGTGTGACTTAGTACGAATGTCCAAAGAGGAAAGAGATCAAAGACGAACCATCATCTTCTCGACCATCCCTCTGAAGCGATTGTTAAAATGAAAACACAGAAACGCCAAACAAGTCCACTGACCTTGTCTCACCGTCAAGATCGCTGAGTTTGCTGTTCTCTGGTTGGATCTTCTTCGTATCGATCTTGGGATGATGGGTGAGGACGTTCTCCCACCATTGCATCTTGTTCACTTTCTCGAGGTGAAGCTCAATTGACGACTGGTCCTCTGAAACCTAGTTTGAAGTAGGGACGAGACTACACGAGCAGGTGCGCTAACCGAGAGTCCAAGTACTCTCTTCGATTTTGATGTCCTGACAGAGATCGCCGGTCATGATGGGATCCTTGCCTTTGAGTCCAACATGAAGTTTCTTCTTCGAAATTACGACCACGAGTTCGCGTGCGCGGGTCCCCTTGGGAACGGGTACCACGACGTCGACGTCTTGGAGGGATTGCTTCCAAGAATAAGGCAGGGCTAGTGTGGTTTGAATAGAGTCGCACTGAAAACGACCGATATACCTGCTTGCTCCTCCGCCTCCCGCTGGCGATCAGCCTTGTCACGAATCTCCCTCTCCTCTGGGGTTAACTTGTCGTAGTCGTCTTGGGTGGACATTATCGGTCAATTAATCGAGTCATTGCGATTAAGTCTATAGTCACGTGTTTGTTTACACTTGTGTATTCGTTTTGCCTTTCCCTGTGCCCAGTGGCAATTGAAGAATGACCGTTTCTCGTCGTTCCTAGTGTTCACCGCGAACGTTCCGCCCCCTACCATGTCCGCCGCCGACCCCTGGGGCGATTTCGATGTGTTTCTCTATACATATGTGCCTTGACGCCACCTGACTATTATCTCGCAGACCCTCAAGGTCAACGTAAGACATAACACCGTCGACAGACTTAAGCAGATCATCGCGGGATTCAACGATGTGTGCTGGACAATGCTCAGCAAGACCGGCAAGAAGCAGGATCTCATAGACCGCATACTAAGCGTTCTCAACGAATGGCGCGTCTCGAGCAACTTGGACAAATGGAATAAAGCCCGGAGTGTCTTGTACCAAGTGCGCAACTCAGGCATGTGAGTTGAATGGCTCCTTATCCTCGTGCATACTCGTCCTGCCCTTTTGCCTCTGACTCCAATATCTCACTTACCGCTCACTCATTAATAGCTGGAGAAACCAAGCGCATTCTGCACCAGGTCTTATAGCCTCCTCAACTGCAAGCTCTTATCCCGGAACCCCTCCCATCGCCCGACCCTATGCGGGTACCACCCCCGGTCCAAGTAGTGTTCCCCCTCGTTATGATCCCTTTGCTCCTCCTCGAAACCCCACGCTCCCCGTCACGCCACCCCAGGCCAGTGCCCCAGTGGCTGTACCCCGACCCGGTAGGCTCCCTGCCCCCCTTTCTAAATGCTGTGGCCTACACACTATCTAGCCATCCTGTTCAAATCTTCCCCATTCTTTCGAGTCGATCAGACCGTATCAAGCATTGCGGAGTGTCCTGGTGCGCCATGATTACGTCCCAGCACTGCGCTGTCTAACAGAGCGCAGAGTCGTCCAGTTCTGGCGATCGTCGTCAACAAGTTCTAGTATTTTCTCTGAATGCTGACCAAATTGCAAAGCTCAATTCACCTGAGTGCGTTTCCGTTATCTCGGATAATTGTATGCGTCTCATGACCCGTCCCTCAGTCCGAAGTACCAGCTTCGTCTTTATTGCACTTCCTCTTCATACTTCGCTCTCGGGGCGTCCGGTCTTCGTTTCGGTGGCAATCCGTGCCCCATCGAATTCCCCCCAACATGCGAGATCAGAGTCAATCAGGTTCAGCTCACCGCGAGCACGAAGGGTATGAAGAAGAAGCCAGGAACTGCACCCCCGGCGTACCTCGGGAGTTCTGTAAGGATTGCCCTTGGACACCAGAATCGTGTAGAAATGGTCTACGTGAATAGTCAAACGAACAGCAACCAACCCCCTCCGCCTCCGAAAGTGCGAGCTTCCGTTTATGGGCACGGACATCTGATCACAGACGTTTAACAGAAGTATTATATGGTCGTCATGCTGGTCCAAGTCACTACAGTAAATCAGCTAATTGAAAGAGTAAAGAAAGGCAAATTTCGGAGTCGTGAAGACGTTCTTGCTCAACGTACGTGCTTAATTTATTCCAGGTAGCCCTCCTAATTCCAATGGACACCAGGGGCGCAGGCGGCCAAAGATGAAGACGAAGACATTGTTGCTGGCCCGCAGAAAACCACCTTGAAATGCCCTGTAAGTTCTCTCGCATTCGCCAATTGACTTTCTGAGCGAATTGGTGTTATTCAGCTAAGTTACGGTCGTATCACAACGCCATGTCGCTCCTCGCAATGCGTTCACGTACAATGCTTCGATGCTCTTTCGTGGTACTCGGTGAACGAACAGACAACAACGTGGTCTTGCCCAGTATGTGAGAAGCCGATCAATCATGAGGAACTGATAGTGGATGGGTATGTCGATTAGGTCATTTCTATATCTCAGTGAGTCACTAATGAGCACACAGTTACTTCAACTCGATATTGGACAGTACACCGGATACGGTTGAAGATGTCATTGTTGAAGCGGATGGCGAGTGGCACACTTCCGACGACAAGTACGCTTCGTCGGCTTGGAAGGGAACCCACAAACCTGCGCCACCAGCTGCCAGTCCTACGCCATATCCGAAACCCCCAGTGGAATCATCCAGCCCTTCCGATTATGCACACGATACCTCGACCCAGGAAAAGATACAGAATTCAGGAGATGTCTTCGTCCTGGATTCCGAAGAAGAGGACGAGGGCGAAGTCAAGCGTGAATTGTCACCGTCGCGCCGTGAACGATCTCTGGTGAACGGATTGGCGAGCACGCAGGTGATAGACCTCACCCTAGATTCTGACGAGGAGAGCGCCTCAGTTCGCAGTTTGGAAAAGAAACGGAAGGCGGAGGTAGACCCAGTGGTACCGGCAGAGGAAATTTGGAAGAAATCACGCATCGGTGACTCGCCAAACTCACCAGGCGACGCGACGACGACACGGACTGTAAATGGGAATGTCAATATTCCTACGGCGGATGTGGCAGGCCTCGGTGGTCATCAAGGCGCAAGGCGATTTGTTCCATTACAGCGGCCCCCAAGTCATGGCGGTCAATATACGGCTACTCCCCACGCGGGTTCTCCGTATACGACTCCTTACTATGGACAGGTGTCTGCTGGGTCATTCGGATCACAGGTCGCTACACATAGAACGGGGTATTACTCGCAGTTTGGGAATGGATAGTGTGACGTATTTCTGAGATGTGTATCGAGCCTATGATAAATATAAATTCACTCGGAGTTGAGTTTTAATTGCCAGCCAGTGCCTGCCAAAACAAATACCAACTCCGGCGTAACACGGTTCGGTCGGTTCGGTCCTGAGCGGAGTTAGGGTAATCCCGGGGACAGCCGCGCCTTTAGAGCCCACGCGAAGCCTTTTTTCAGCTTTCCTTCAACCTCTCCTCTTCCCATCATCTTCACCACTCCTCTCTCCCTCTCCCCTCCCTATTCTATAACAAAATGGCCGACGTTAAGAAGGGCAAGACTCCTAAGGAGTTCGCTGGTACGCTGGTTTCGCTGCATTCCGCCGTGACTGTTACTTACATGTCATCTTAACAGTTGACTTCCTCATGGGAGGTGTCTCAGCTGTACGCTCACTCATTCATCAACTCTAACCTGAGCATACTCAATTTACATCGCCTCTAGGCTGTTGCTAAAACATCCGCTGCACCCATAGAGCGTATCAAACTCTTGGTCCAGAACCAGGATGAGATGGCACGTCATGGCTTTGAACTCTGCTTCCTAGGCTGTCTGCTTACATCCTATTGTCCTTTCAGATCAAGCAGGGTCGCCTTTCACACCCTTACAAGGGTGTCGTCGATTGCTTCGCCCGTACCTACAAGGATGAGGGTCTTCTCTCACTCTGGCGTGGCAACACTGCCAACGTCATTCGTTACTTCCCTACCCAAGCGTTGAACTTTGCATTCAGTGCGCCTTAATTTTTTTTTGGGTCGCGTAATCTTCTGACGTGGCAATTCAGAGGACTACTTCAAGTCTCTCTTTGGTTTCAAGAAGAACGACGGTTACTGGAAGTGGTTCGCTGGCAACGTCGCCTCTGGTGGTGCTGCCGGTGCATCATCGCTACTTTTCGTCTATTCTCTTGACTATGCCCGTACACGTCTTGCAAATGACGCCAAGTCGGCGAAGGGTGGAGGGGCCCGCCAGTTCAACGGCTTGGTTGATGTCTATAAAAAGACACTTGCCTCGGACGGTCTTGCCGGCCTCTACCGTGGCTTCGTACCCTCTGTTGTCGGGATCATTGTGTATCGTGGTCTCTACTTCGGTGTCTATGATTCGCTGAGTTCGTTTCCTCCACGTTCCGCGTTAAGAGTCAGTACTGACGTCTGTCAAAGAGCCCGTGGTTCTTGTTGGTGCTCTTCAGGGCTCATTCCTTGCGTCCTTCTTACTCGGCTGGGGTGTTACAATTGGTGCTGGTCTTGCTTCGTATCCCTTGGACACCATCCGTCGCCGTATGATGATGACCTCTGGATCGACCACACATTACAAGTCAATGTTTGATGCTGCTTCGCAGGTATGTACTTTTCCTCCTCACACTTGCTTATAACGCATGTTTTACCTTGTACTTCTAGATCGTCGCCAAAGAGGGTACAAAGTCGCTCTTCAAGGGTGCTGGCGCTAACATCCTTCGTGGTGTTGCTGGTGCTGGTGTGTTGTCATTGTACGACAAGCTCCAACAAGTCATGTTCGGCAAGGTCTACTCCGGTGGTAAGTAAATTAGTGTCGACTGTTGGGGCAGTTTCTCATTAGATCCGTATAGGTTCCGGTTAAGTGCCTAGCACCTCATAAAAGCGGGATCTTTTCCGAGGATCGTCACTAATTTTTTTCTTACGTATTGCATGACTTTTTCATCATAGAGCTGCGATTATATCTTCTACTAGTGACGTATTTGTCTAGTTCGGGTTTTTGAAGCGTTGGTGCAATACACTTCGTTGACCCTAAATATCGTGATTTCTCTTAAATTAATATGCGGATCCAAAAGCGGTTCTCGTTCTCGCTGCTGAGCGTTAATGCGGTCTCCTGTAAGTAGACCTCCATTGCTTCGACTGTCGCTTCGCCGCCTACTGGTTTCCTGCCTGTTTATGACCCAGGCGTCGTTGCGCCAGTCATCTCAGCTGTCATTGCGTCCTTACCAAGAAACCTGCCTCAAGGCATGTCTCGACGCGCACAGTTCGGGGGCTTCACGTATTGGCGTCTCGCTGCCAACAGGAGCGGGAAAGACAGCTGTCTTCGTTTCGCTTCTGTCTCGACTAGAGCCAAGAAAAGGCCAGCCTAGTGCAACAAAGTCGTTGGTTATTGTCAACAGCATAGAGCTGGCAAAGCAGGCTGCAGCGCACGCGAGGCAACAGCGGCCAGACTGGACGGTGGAAATAGAGCAGGGTGGCAAGCACAAGGCGTCAGGCGATGCCGATCTGTGAGTCTCAGTTACGTTTTGGGCGGTCCGATTGTCTAATATGCGGAAAGGACCGTCGCGACGTACCAAACTCTGCTCGAGGCAGAGCGCTTGCACAAGTTCTCGCCGCAAGGTTTCAAGGCCGTAGTAGTCGACGAGGCCCACCATGCCGCAGCTCCATCGTATGTGTGGTCAATTTTTTTCTCTCTCAGGGGAATGATCCTTGTTCTATCCTCAGATACCGCCGCATCCTGTCCTTCTTTCACCCAGATATTCCATCCCCTGAAAGCCTCTCGCATGCTCGCCCTGTTCGGGACGCTGTTCCAATCTTTGGATTTTCTGCCACTTTCAGCAGGCACGACGGTCTTGCGCTCGGTTCAGTATTCGAAAGGATCGTGTATCATCGAGATTTCCTAGACATGATCAAAGAGCAGTGGTAGGTCGTGGCACCGCCGTTAATATCGACAACTATTCATTTCATTTCATTCAAGGCTTTGTAATGTCCGTTTTACGACTGTGAAAGCCAACATAGATTTGAAAGACGTCACTATTAACACCCATAGTGGAGACTTCAGCGCAACCAGCCTTGCTCATGTCATTAATACAGAGACAATCAACAAGCTCGTTGTTCAAACGTGGCTCGATAGAGCAGGTTAGTCATTGCGTCGACATCGCTACTCACTTTACCGAGCGTTAGACCGTCCAGCTTCTAAACGTAAATCAACCCTCGTCTTCGCCGTGAATGTCGCTCATGTCCGGGCGTTGACGAAAACATTCCAATTGGCGGGTATCGATGCTCGGTACCTATATGCAGGAACTCCAAGTGCGGAGCGTATTGCGTCAATCGATGCCTTCAAATCTGGGGAGTTTCCTGTTCTTCTGAACTGCGGTAAGTTGCGCAGTCCACCTGCATCCAGGACTCGCTTCATATTTTCTTGCTATCACATAGCCCTCTTGACAGAAGGTACCGACATTCCGAATATTGACTGTGTGGTGGTTGCTCGGCCTACGAGGTCCCGGAACGTTTTCATGCAAATGGTTCGTTACCTGTTATGTTACGTCGAGTTCACCCCGCGTCAAGAGGCTTGCAGATCGGACGTGGAATGAGATTGTCTCCTGGCACGGGGAAACAAGACTGCCACATAATTGATTTTGTTGACTCCATGAAACGTGTCGTCGGTGTGGTCAGTGCACCAACATTGTTAGGCCTGGACCCAACAACTGTGGTGGATGGTACCACACACATTCGTTGACCTCGCTATCTGAGATGCTGATGCCCTGTTCAGATGAAACAACCACGGAACTGGAAGTACGAGCGGACGCTGTCACCGGAGAATCGAGTGTAATTTCTATTGGAGATAATCGATGCTCCATACCAGACCCGCGCTCTGTTACTTACATCGACTACGACGATCCCTTCTCTCTGGTCAATCAGAGTCTAGGAACATTGCCTCATATAGCACAACTGAGCAGGAATGCCTGGGTAAGTTGTGGCGATGACATCTACGTCCTCGAATGCCTTGGCAAAGGCCATATCCGGATTGAACCCGTACCTGATGGTGAGCGCGATTTACACTAAGCAGGTCCATCTCCATTTGACTTTCTTTTTCCCAGACAAAGAGCGACATTTCCACGCGCATTATACCCCAACAATTCATACTGAAACGGCCGCCGCTCTAAACATATCTAAGTTTCGGACGAACAGGAAGGTCCTTGACGCGGGCAGCCTCGCAGACGCCGTGCGAGGTTGTGACACATATGCCACCGAAAAGATATTGAAGGGGCCGTTATCACAAGCGTAAGAATGACGATAGTCCCTTGTGTGACATCCTTGCTGAACCCTGATTCGAGACTATTGCGAACGGCAAAATGGCGTCAGGGACCGGCGTCTGCTGCTCAGAAGTTATTTGTTGCAAAGAGGTGGGGTTACGTCCACAAGTCCGTGCAAGATTTTCGAGAACACTCGGATGATGACGGGTTCCCGGAGAGATTGAAAAATTTAACCAAAGGCGAGGCCGCGACCATCATCACACGATTAAAACACGGTGCACAGGTTAGTGAATTCACGTCATGGCCAGGACTGTGATGACCAGGACTGTGATGACACTTTTGCCAAAAAGCGCCGATACACCAAGAAACTTATGGCTCGTCGCAAGCTCGAGATAGTTGATGCAAAGGAGAAGCAGCGACAGGCTAGGGAACATGTTCGCGTCGGCCCGTTGGCACCACATTAACCCCACCATAACCATCATGATTGAGGAGGGAATCAGGGAAGCGTTCACGTCATCAGAATACCATTGCATCATTGCACATAAACTATATTGCCAATTATTTGATTCATGCACTACTTGATAACGAAGGAGATACTGCCAAGGGGCTCTGCAGTGTTTGAACCGCCGTTGATTGAGCCAGTGCAATGACTTGATCCACCAACTCCGGACTATCGAACGTGGACGAGTTTTGGGCCAGGGCCGCGAGGATAGCTCCTACTAAACTGTCCCCTGCTCCTGTGACGCTGACGACGGACTGTGGGTTTATCTCATGGGCCGGATAGTGCTTGATAACGACGAGTTCGGACTTTCCATGGGCGACAATCTGCCGTCGTTGGATATCGGTTCGCTCCCCGGTCCACGCTGTCGGTCTATCATCGGTGGGAAATCGCATCGCCAATAATACGCCGAGATCTCCGCATTTAATCACGAGATGTTGGAAGAACGGGAGGAGATTGATAGCCATTTGCGCTATTCCTTGATCCACCAAGAACGATAGCGTCCCCTTGCCGGCGTTTTCACGCGCCAAACGATCTAGTGACGAGAGAAATTCTGTTCCAATCGAGAACTTGTCGACGGTTCTCCACCAATAGTCGTGACTTGTCAGCTCCCAGGGTTCCGTGCGAGCGCACTTGTACAGTTCTGCCAGTTCTAAGAGGTTCGGAGAGGCGAATTTGACTGGGGACCCGCCATCAAAATTTGACCCTAGGGCCGACGAGATAGCAGGCAGAATGGATGCGGACTTGATCACGGAAGTAGGCTCGCTATAACGCGTCAAAGAAGACCCATGGTCGAAACAGCCTCACGAACTTACAAAAATGCTACGATACGTAAATCAAAAGTCGGTGTTTGGTTTGAAGCCATAAGCCAATGACGCACTTACTTTGGATATCGTTAGCGTTGCAATGTTGAACCAGTGCTTTGAGCACAGCAGGCGACACGTTAGCGTCCATCGCAACCAACGCGGGATCATGTTCGACAACACGGGAGATGACCTGTGCTCGGCGCTCAGCGACCAATTTTTGAAAGGAACAGGTCATACCATCTCTGGTTCAATTGAGTGGATGACGTCCATATCTGCCACGCCTCCAACGAGGTTTCCGAAGCCATCGAGAACCATGTTGCAGACGGCCGACTTCTCACCGCTTGTGATTACTCCATTTGTCCGCATCCCAATCCTTCGCATCTCTTCCAAAAGTAGACGTCCTAACGAGTCATCGCCCACGGAAGAAACGAGAACGGTCTCCGAGGGCAGACTTTGGAATTTCGAAACGGAAACTCGATGAGCGGCTTCAGCCACATTCCGGCCAACACCACCCAGATGGAGAGCGACAGTTCCCGGAGATGTAGAGTGTCGACCACAGGAACTGTTGGTATCAGGTGTTGTTCTCGCCTGTGCGACGACGTCAACAGCGGCAGCACCTACAACTACAAGTTTGGCAGGGGTCTTGCCTGAAGATGGGAGCGTAATTGGGACACCCCCCTAAAACGAGATTTGGTTGACAATACTGTATTCACAAGCAACGACATGTTAAAGTCTCACGGTTGTTACGTGCTTCGGCTCATGCTGCTTGATTAACTCGGCATAGGCAACTGCTATCTGAGCCCCTTTCAGCGCTGTGTTTTCAATCAGTGCAATATCTGCACCAGGGCCACCATTTGTCAGGTCAGAGCAACAATGTAGACAAGCACTCACTGCTTGCGAGAGATTTCCCGGTGGTCAATTGCCTCACTCGGTCAAGTAGCCACGGTGTGACTTGTTTCCCTTGTTTGTCCATACCATTTTCTTGAGACTCTCGGATGGCTTGTTCAACCGCTTCCTGCAATTCCTTCCCGATAGCCGCATAGGATTCTGGGATCGGAACGCCGAATAAGACGCCATGGGTCATGCCCAATCCCCATTGGGTAACTTCAGGGAGAAAGTTCTCAGGGACGATACAGTGCCAAGAATCATATGCCACATACAAAGAACGTTTGCAGCGGTAGCGGAATCGTTAACTCGCCATGGGCTCTGAACCCCAGGGAGTCTAAGCGCGTCACAAAAGCAGCTGAGGCGAAACAAACACCGACTTTGAACCCACTACTCGGGGAGTAGAAAGCAGGGAAATCTTGGGTTTCTCCGTACGTCACCACTGGAACTCCGAGAGTTTCCTACGTCACATTAGGTGAAAGAGGAGCAACAATTCGCACGTGCAACGTACGAGGTATTCTAACGTCCTGAAAGCGTACTCCTTAATAAGAAGATGAATGTCAGTGAGAGAGCCTTACCTTCCGATGTCTAGGATTGATTTCACACCCGCAGACACCAAGCCCACGGGACATCTTGTGAGCTCTTGAAGGTCTGCGGATATATCCATTGCTTTCGAAGTGTCATAAACCATGGGCCGATTCTTTTAGCTGAAATTCGCTTACAATCCTGCCCCCCACGGTGCACCCCACCCAACCTATATGAACACCCTCACTAAACACGGCTCTAGTCGTAAGGAGAGAAGTGGCTCACCCTCCTGTAGCGAATACCTAAGCAAACGTTTTGATCAATCAGAATACGGGTAGATATTGGTCGATACCTTGATACCAGCAAGCGCGGCAAAGATGAGGGTGGCGCTGCAGGTAGTACCACCGTCTTTCTTAAGGGAAATGGCAGCTGCTATGTCTCTTCTGGATAACTTCACCGACCCGTGGTTGTTGTGCACGTCGGCTAGGTGCTCTAACTGGGCCGAGTCGAGCCCAATCTTGACTCTCCCCTTGATAACGCCAATGGTCGCTGGAATAGCACCTGCTAAGCGTGCATGCCTTTCGACAGATGTCGCGGTCTCAAGATTAATGGGATTGGGCAGTCCGTGAGTGACAAGTGCTGTCTCCAATGCGACCAATGGCCGGTTTTCCAAAAGAGCTTGTTCGACCTCAGGATGAACGTCGATGGGGACCCCTCTCTCGCGTGCAGAGACTAGAGAATGGGGGAGGCCCTTCGCAGTTCTCACCGAAGATGAGAACCTTCGCGTTATTGTACGAAGTGGCACTGGCATGGGGTATATGCACCTCTATGATTGTTACGTTACGGACACAACGATTCGGCTTATATAATCAAGAAAGTGAACAACTAATCTACTTTCCACTCCTTTGTGATAGCGTCGTCCTCACCACTCACGAGAAGTTCAATACTCCAGATAACAAGCGTAAAGAAGATGTTCATCCACCGCCACCATACTTGTGACGAGTGATCGAGAACTATAAATTGCCGGTTTCAGAAGATATAACAAGAGAATGTAACACCGGTTACTTACGAAGGAGATGCGAATAAACGGTGACCAGAATAGACTGACGATACGTTAAGAGTATATGTGTGAGCTTTGACGTCTGATGGAATTTTGAGGCATTGTCCAATTAATCAGCTCAGTACTCACTGGTCGACCATCCCAGCCATCATCTACGCCATAGTCCGCCTCCCATGAATCCGCACCAATAGATGGAAGGACGCGAGCAGCACCGAGCAAAATAGCCAGACGGTACACGAGCGCCGCCAAGACGGGTTTGGGTAGCGTGTTCGTCACGAAGTTTACTAGGGTTTGAAGATGTGGCACTATGTTTGGGAGCAAGGGTGCACTAGTGGCTAGTGTTATTGGGAGTGGGATTTTAATAAAAGCTCACGACATACTACGAAGACGCGGGACCGGAAAAGGACTGTTGGTCGAAGCCGCATAACCAGAGGTTATAAGCAATGAACAACGCGAGTCCAGAGGATTCAATCACGTTCGTTCGTCGTAACCCAAAACCGATGAAAGTCAGAAAAAGAAATCCCGTCAATGCGGCGCCGAGGAGGGTGGCCGACAAGGGCGACATGGCAGCGGCGGGATAAGCCTATTCCAAAGAGCCAGATTGTTCGAGGAAAGCACTACAATAGAATAAACGCCAAGCACTCACCGCGACTATCCACCAAGCGGATACTACGTACGCCACAGCGGACGCGATGAGGAGAACAAATTGATATGCCTCGCCTTTTCCGACAAGTTCCCGCCCGACTTGTCCCAACTTCTGGGCTACGAGCAGGCTAGAGAGGCCCTCGAGGATGATGAAGAGGGGACTGGAAAGGGTGAGGATAGTACCCCACCACGATGCCAGGCTAAGAAGTAGGGGATTCACAGATTGGGAGAATATGTTGAAACAGACAAGCAGGAGGAATGGTTGGATGGGGAGCTGCAGAGCTGGCAATGTTGAGGAACCCCAGAAAAGTTGTAGTGTCCCATGAATGAGAGATTGGAGGAATATGAGCAATGAAAGGAGAAGGAAGGCGGGTTTAGATAGTGTGGACAGCGTCAGCGGCAGGAATAAGAGGACCTGCAAGAAATTGGACAGACTACGATGATGTCAGGATGGGAACACTCTTGGGCAGTAGTGACTGACACCTACGTCGCAGTGCTGGATAGGGCACTCCAAAAGAAAGAGGTGCTCATAGTCAAATGGGAAACGAGGTGCCAACACTTCTGTAGGCTGGCGTTATCTGTCTTCCAGAATGGGTGTCACTCAAAGCATTGGATTGAACGATGGTTATGGTAAGTGGTCAATGACTCGCTCACACGACCACACCAGTCGTGACTGTCGCGTGCCGAACAGGAATGAACCAGTTTAAATTCGTGGCAGTTGATGAAATTACATGATGATACACTGCCTCGGGAACCATCTATTCTAACAGATTAAGATAACGGCTCAAGTATGTTGCAGTTGCTGTGGGTGTGAATAGTATCCTTTGGCAACAGCTAAATCGATATCGCGGGGCTGGGCAGCCGGGTCCGATGGCGGAACGTAGAACTTGTCGACAATAGGGATAAGCAATACGTTCATCTTCGCTGTGACAACGATCATGTGGTTAGTCTTTATCTCCATCCAGTCCGCTAACAAGAAGGTTAGTGGCACGCGTTGCGTCGTTGGGTTCAATATATACCTTTCTCGAAGGTAAGGGGCTCGCTTGCAATCTGAAGATACATCCGTTACGGTTATCTCGACGACTCGAATGGAGACTGACCAGGATAATATTTTCTCGCTTGTCTGCCTTGGACATTTTGTAATGTCCGCCCTCTGCATATTCGCTGAAAGCCGTCCCCGAAGAAAACCACTGCAAAAAAAGTTCGACTGAGAGCCGTGATACGAGGAATGGCGAAAGAGGACAAACCAATGAAGCAGCTGCGTCATTCCGTGAGGAGACATATCGAGTCGCGACCACACTGACACCGTCCGTGACACAAAAATTCATCAAGCTGGGCTACACAAAACCGATCGGTCAAGTCTGAGACGAAAAGTAGGTTGTCGGGCCAACGTACTAGACCAACACCAGCCTCTTCTGCAAATTGGTTGAGGGAGGCAATGGTCTCTAGCACTGCTTGTTGAAGTTCAACGTGGGTGAAAGACAGAGCGTTCGGGTTTCGCAGCTTAGGTGTGCGGTTGACGTGCTATTCGTCAGGAGAAGGGCAGCAATGGACAAACCTTCGATAGGAATAAAGCAAAAGCCCACTCCGAATCTGTGTTTCCGTTCACGACGTTAAATATTTCGTCCGGTAGTTGCTGTTGCAATCTCCTCTTGATTTTGACAAATTCTTCAATACTTCCATTGTGCATGAACTAACGCGAATTAGCCAGCACGCGCAAGGAAGGAGACGATAATACCATGATCTTCCCGTGGACAAATGGGTGGCAGTTGTCCAAGGATAAGGATCCCGCAGTCGTCGCGCGGACGTGAGCACTGACGAATCGTTCAGGTAAAGTAAAGCGAAGCAAGGCTTCCACGGACAATACTAACGGCGACTTTATCTTCTCAGCCAAGCGCGTCAGGTTCACATTGTTCCATGCCTTTTTTTCTATCAGCGCGCGAGATTAAGAAACTAATGACGATGCAGCTTACCGGGCTCACGGAAGTGAAAATACAGGGTTGGTTTCCGAGTTCTTCGTCATATACGGAATCGTACCAGCCTGTCTGAGAGTGCTTAGGACTCGGGGTCGCTAGTAAGAAAACTTAGGAGCGCACCGACCCCGAACCCGTCTCCATTGATGGGTCTGCGCAAATCTACTCTCAGCCTGGAGTCAAAAGCCTGATTGATTATTGAATGGGCGGGTTTCGTGAGAAGCTGTGGTCATAAGTCAGTAGCGTAATACTACTGTAAGCCGCTTACGAGTCGGAGATAGACAGAATACGCACATGGGACAGCTGAACAGGTGAGGTTCCCTTGTAAATGAGGAGGCGACACATGTCGAGCTACGATCGAGAGATTCACTTTGGTGACACGTTGACGGTTGAAATCATTCTGGCACTCTAGATTTTGTTTGGGTACGAATAACGCAGCCACCAAAACCCAATCTGATCTGATGATGTACAATACAAATAACTTCTACAGCTCATATAGCAGTTACACCGTTTGCAACTCAGAGGAATTCCTTCGGGCGAGCGCTGGGATCACCCCCAGCCTCGTCATAGACCAGACCTGCTACGCGAAAAGCGAGTTCTATTCTTAACATCAACACCAGAGCCAGTCTTTGATAAGTAGAGAGGAAGAGCCACATACCATCCGCTTGAGACTTAATGGCAGCCTCAGCATACACGCGAACAACGTCTTCCGTTCCACTAGGCCGGACAAAGGAGCGCCCCCCGTCGTAGCGTCTTACCAAGTCGTCGATTTTGCTTTGCAGTCCCTTTGGACTTACCAGCTGACGCTCGGCGTCCTCAGTCTGAAAGGCGTGTCTATCTTCGACCACGACTTTGACTAATCTGTTGGGCAAGTCGACATAAAGCGAATCCCACTCGAAACCAGAATACGACCGGTGAGCCAAGACAACTTCGACAAGTAGCATGTCCGAAAGAGCATCGCCCACGGTCTGGTTGATCAGTTGAGTGAGGTTCAAGAGGTGGTTCAGTGCGGTCGATTGGGCTGGGGTCGTCGGTTCGTGGGAGGCAAGGGTCTCCTGCGTTGCAGAGGAAAAGAGGACCGTACCGTGCCCATTCGCTTCGAAGTATACGCCAATGTCGAAGCGCTCAGCGGCGTGGTGAAGGTGCTTGACACCCGTGGGCACGCAACGTACTGGGAGTCGCTAACGGATATACGAGGCGTTAGCGAGGCGATAGGTCACTGTGAAGGATCTAGCACCTCAGCTAGGTATTTTGTCGAACTTCCGTTTGCGTACGCTGTTTGAACAATACCGACTTTGAGTTCGGACTCGAGACCGGCAGTCTTGACCAAGTCAACAATAAACCCTGCCACAAGGGCTGCGATTTTGTCCCCGTCCAACATACGAAACTGGTTTCGCTCGTCAATGTAGAAATACATCAATCTGTCCGCGTCTCCGTCAAAGCTGCAACCTCTCTGATTGGTCTTGAGCTGATTTGCTAGGGACGGGGGTAGCTTCTGTGTAGTCTTTACATAGTCTGCACCGCATGCATTGTTGAGTGCGCCAGGGGTCGAGGTTGCAGTGTTTTGAGGTAATAATTTCAAGTGGTCACCAAGACGGGGTGAGATCTTGCTAATGGAATCAGCCCCAACGCCATTGGCACAATCTACAATCAACGGCGGAGGCGTTTGTTTTCCGGCCTACGCGATTGACGTTTCAAGAAAGAATGTTGAGTCACCGACGATAGCTTACCACGAGTTTCTTGAAGGCGTCACCGAGTTTGTCATAGTAACCGTCTTCGGAGTCGTCGCCATAAGCATCCTTCGTGCCTTTGGTATTGATGGCGCGCACGAGATAATGGAGGATCGGCGTAGTTACTACTCCAGCGTCGCGCGGTTCGGCCTTTATGGCTGCCAAACCATCCCGGAGGGACGCGACCAGAGGGGGTCCAGAGGGCCGGGTATCGCGTCCGTACACAATTCTAGCAGGCTTTGACAAGTCAATTTTTGCAGTCCGGACGAGCGTCTCGATCGCCTCAATCAGATCGCTTGTCGTGGAAGCGTTAGCTAGAACGGAAGCGTGGCTCTCCCAGGAAGCCTCTAACATCTCTCCACGGGGATCGACAAGTTTGACACCATTATCCTATGGAAACAGAAACGGCTTCAGTGATAAAGTCACTGGGATGTATTTGATGAGCGATCGCGAACCTCCTCAGGATTATGCGATGCAGTGACCATCACACCGATGGTTTTTCCATCCAGTTTTTTACTCCGAAGACTGGCAAGAATCCCCACTCGAAATAGAACAGAGTCCAGGACAGATCCTCTAAATGAAAATGAGGACGATGCAAGTTGAGATGTTAGAATGCACGTACAACGTTCGAAAGCCTGAAGTACCATATTGATATCTTAAATGAGACGGTTTAGGATGACGTTCTGAGAGAAGGGAAATCTCTTTGACATCGAGCAGACTAGACATGTTGGGATGGCAAGAAATGAAGGGAGTGAGGCAAATGAGGCGATACTCGGCCCTGATTATGTCACCAGACCGCAGCCAACAACTCTTATAACGACCCCACCCATCACCAATGCCTTCCAAGTCACCCGCCCAAATCCTACTAGAGAAGGCCGACAAAAAGGCAGGCTCTTCTACGGGCTGGTTCTCTTCTTCTTCTACCAAGTACGAGGAGGCGGGCGACTTGTACCAGCAGGCAGCAAACGCCTTCAAACTCGAGAAGCTATTCAGAGAGGCCGGAGACGCATTCGCTAAGGAAGCAGAATGTCGAGAGGAGTGCAAGGAGACGAATGATGCAGCTAACGCCTGGTGGAATGCTGCTAAAGCGTATAAGAGAGGCTATCCCGATCGTGCGCTCATCGGATCGCCATTTGTGCTTCCCTGCTAATAATCCTCCTCCCAGTTGCGATCCAAGCACTGTCGCAAACCATAACCCATCTCACTAAGGCTGGTCGCTTCCGTCAGGCTGCCGACCGAGAGAAAGAGATTGCCCAAATCTATCTCCAAGAACAAAATGACCTACGCCGTGCTTGTGAGAGCTTCCAGCGCGCAGGAGAGTGGTACGCTCAGGAGGACGCCACAGCGTACGTCATGTGCTCTAGCATCTCCTTTGGAGCGTTTTTCATTATTAGCTCGCTACAGTACTGCCAACGCTTGCTTCAAAGATGCGGCAGATCTTCATGCCGAACTCGAGGAGTATTCAATTGCCATATCTCTTTACGACCAAGTCGCGAATTTCTCACTCGGCTCAGCCCTGACCAAGTATAGCGTTAAAGATTACTGGCTCAAGGCACTTCTCTGTGGGCTCGCGTCGTTTGTAAGTTGTCATTTGCGCGCGACGTACCATATGTGAATGTTCCACCAGGACTACGTGAGCGCTCGACGGAACCTGACACGTTATGGACAAATGGACGCCACATTCCCCTCGACACGGGAGGCGAAATTCATAACTGTTTTGCTCGATGCACTCGACCAAGGCGACGAAGAATCCTTTTCAACTGCGGTTTATGAATTTGATCAGGTCACGAAACTCGACAATTGGAAGACGGCAATCTTATTGAAGATTAAGAAGGGACTTCAGCAAGCCCCAGGACTAACTTGAAGTTCACGACGCCTTAGTTGTCAGTGGTTCCAATCCTGTTACCGACGATATATAATTACCCACCATCATCTGTACCGATTATTGAGTCCTCGAAAAGATTGATGCCGTAAATTGATTCGGAAACGAGTTACGGCGCCAAATTGGTGGAAACGTCGGCTACACCATTCCGTGCAGCGCCGGATGATGCTCGTTCAACGCTGGCACGCTGCACTATAGAAGCTATCCCAATTATTCCTGCGACACAGACTCACTCTCACACTCCCTTAATTTCCACCCCATGCACTTGTTGTTTCGTTTCGTTCTTTGGGTACTCCATATTCTGTATTCTGTCTACCTCGCGTTGTCGGCCATCCGCAGTCGCTACCTTCAATCCGCACCTAAGGCGCTTACCGCGACTAGGAGCA
Organism: Lactarius indigo; assembly: GCA_025766275.1. Taxonomy (NCBI): domain Eukaryota; kingdom Fungi; phylum Basidiomycota; class Agaricomycetes; order Russulales; family Russulaceae; genus Lactarius; species Lactarius indigo. The sequence goes on along the minus strand of JAFKAC010000209.1, from coordinate 30,284 downwards.
AGATTCCTTCTCATCTTGCGTTAGTTCTTGTATCTCAAGAGCACGACTTGTGTGTTTCTGAAGCACGGGAAACATTCCTGGCATGCACGGAAAGAGCGGTGGGATACTGTCGAGCAGCGGGCATCCGTTGTCTTTCGGTCTACGACCGCCAAGGTCAGTGCTATGGTCTTGACACTATGGAGTCACCTCATCAGGGTCGGTAGGTATTTTGATCAGTGCATTCGACATTGTCGGAAAACGTCTCGAGAAATGTCTTCCTCCCGCCCAAGACCAGTTCTCCCAGGCGGAAGCGGTCTTTCCTCTCACACCTCCCTTGTCAGACGATTCTGACGTCTCAGATGGACGCTATTTCAAGGGGAAGACATACGTCAAGACAATTTGCTCCGGGGACATGACGGAGCTACGGAGAAAACGGAGTCGTAACCGTGCCGCAATCCAGCGTCACCGTGAGTCCAATATATGATTTATCGTTTATTCGATAGCTAAGTTAAAAGTCAGGGATGCCCACGTCCAATTCTGAAATTTTCGCGCTCCAATTACTTTCCCGTGATACTGGCAAACCTACCATTGCCGCCGTAGCGGACAGCCTTCTTCGAAATGCTGCTCACCGGACCCCCCGGAAAGCAAAGGAAGAGTTTGGTGTTTCAATATCTAACCTAGAGGCCATTCTTGAAGGTAATGGGGATCAATCTGTCGGATATGACCTGAGCTCACGACGACTTAAACGCAGGGGCACGTGGATACACGGCGCCAGACCTCATGATAGTTCACCATGTGACCGTGCCAAGACGGCAGTGCCCACCACTGGAGTTGCACTCCTTTCCTCCGTGGCAGCTCAGGCTGACAGAAATTTAGTGAGCGCTTTTGAATTTTCGTGTGTGGAAGTGACTGAAATGATATTCCAGTCATAATGGATTCACAGGATCCCGAGACCGCTGGCTGAGAGCGAAAGTGTTTCCTCGTGCTAAGACTTGGACGCTACTCAGTGAACTCGATTTTCGTAGAGCTTTGGACGAGTACTCGAGCGCCGAGTTTCGGTTGGGGAAATAGCTCGAGTGACGTGTTGTACTATTCTAGACAAGTTGATGATGTCTCAGTCACTGGCATGAGAGCGATGACTGGTGACATTGGTACTAATCGCTCAGCGCTACTAGTGCTAGCGTATCAGCTGCGCGAGCCCCGCGGTGTGCTGCCGGCACTAGTATTACCTGTCATATTAACCCAAATGTTTCAAGTTGACCTCAAAAGTGGATACAAGGGGACGCATTTCGTCACGGCGTGGGAGACTTGGGTGTTGATGCGGCCAGTTCCTGACAACGTTCTCTCCGTTGACAAAAGTCTATGGTACGAGGTAATATGGACCTCAATCGTAATAGATCCTTAAGTTGACCCCTCTACAATTGCGCACCGTTCCTATCGCCGGAGCCAAGAATAGCCCGGACGGGGATGATATCCCCTTCTGGAAAGTAAAATTGCAGCCTTCAGCGGAAATGTGATTTCAAAGATGTACTGGATTGGTGTCATTGAACTTCGTTGTGAGGACTAACTTGAATGACACCAATCCGGTGCACCTCATTGGCGGTATGGTATCAAAAGAAGACAACGATGGACAGGATTCGAGACCATTAATCGCTTCAAGTTGGCATGAGACCGCTCGTGATTAGTCCTCGTACGACGATTTTCAAGGACTGGCTGCTCTACATTGTAGACATGTGAAAATACGATTCTTTTCGTCGTCATTCACGACGACGGTTAAATCTCAAGTCAACTGGTTCCTTGTGTGGACACGTCTTCTTCTAATTTCCGCAGCGGCCTGGTTGGCCTGGGACGGATTCCCATTTCGCCGTCCCACGAATTGCGCCAAGACTGGAACGAGTGAGACGATGTAGGGTGTAGCTATTGCCAACTGAAGCAGGCAACCAGTTTGTGTGGTTTTGCTTTTTTTGGCCACTATCTGGTTGTCCCCGAATCGAATGATACGCGCCCTGGCCCTATAGTACCAATACAGTACCAAGGCAAGATGATGGCTGGGTTAGGAACATACTCTGAAACCACGGCTCCAGATCTCGGCTTCTTCCCATCACATGCAGTACGTACGGCGATGTCAGGACCCGGATCCTGCATGCGGTCAGTTCCTACATTGAGCACCGCGACCGAGTGTCCCTCATGGGTGATCAGCGTCCTTGACGTCTGTAGATACGAAACAATGATGTGACACTACTGGACGGTACTTAGGGCGTTCTTTCCACGTATTTGAGGGAACGTTTAACCTGTGATCGACTTCCATAGTCTTTCAGCTTCCAGCAAGCCCCAAGGCAAGCCCTTCAATTCTCTGAGATCCTAGTCATGGATACACCTCCGCGGCCATCCACGTCACGTGCAGATCCTTCCACGACAACTCCGGCCGCCCTCCCACCATCGTCGGCCCCGCCTTCAGTGAACATATCCCTAGCGAGCCCAGATACGGCCTCAAAGAGACATAGCTTTTCTTCTCGCACTGGCGGCAGATCTTACACAGATCCCAATCCACTATCTTCGAAGGTGAAAAAAAGGATTATTGTTTGCTGCGATGGGTGTGTCCTTCGTTCGAGCCATTAATTAATTCAATAATGGAGCGTACGCCGCTAGGACATGGCAAGATGGTTTAGTGATTAACGAGCGATGGAAATACACGAATATCCTTGTACGTGGCCCTTCCACGGGTTCCAATTGTCCCATCTCTTCTCATCTCGTGTTGATTTTGCTAGAGGCTCTCAAGAGCTATACATCACGTCGACGAACGATTGTGAGCATGCATCAAATTTCAGGGCCTTCCCTCTTAATAATCACATTATTTTTCAGCGTTCCACCCATCCCTCAAATCGTGTTTTATCAGGCCGGTGTTGGCACTGAGCCTAATCTCATTCAGTCCTTGCTTGATGGTGAGTTGACTTTTGACATGTCAAAATCCCACTCACCCTGGATCCACATGGTATAGGTGCCACGGGTGCGAGTCTAGGTAGGATCCTAGATCACGACCTTCTGGGTCGTATACTGGTTTAACGATATGCACTAGGGGATAAAGTCCAAGAAGCTTATGGGTTCATAGCACAGTGAGTTTCCGTCCCTAACAAGAAAGCGATTGACCTTTGAGCGGAGACTAGTAATTATGAACCTGGGGACGAGGTTGGTTTCTTTGTATCTAACTCCCATAATTTAAGTACTTATTGCGCCCTAGATATTCTTGTTTGGCTTTTCCAGGGTAAAGAAATCGAACCCGAGTGGTGTTTTTTATGGTCACAACTGACTGCTCTCAGGGCGCGTATACCGCGCGCATGGTAGCAGATATGATTGTGAGTGATTGGGACGTCCTATGTATGTTATAGTTACTGACTTGACTCCAGGGGAAAATTGGCGTGTTGGACCGCACGGATATGGACCATTTCGCGGATATTTTTGTTGACTTCCAAGCCCGCGGGAAAACAAAAGATGAAGACCGTGAGACACCTCTCATTTTCTCTATGCAAGTATCTTAGTTCATTGAACAGGTATCGGACTTTTGGATGCAAAGCTCGCTCCGTGGACACAGCACACCTCACCCGGAAAGATGAGAGCAGACTGCGACGGAGACAGCTTTTCGGTCAAGTATGTGTCCTTCAGTTCTGGGGCTCACCTCGAGAATATTCACCAACCAAGCGCACCTTAGGTGTGTTGGCGTATTTGACACTGTGGGGTCCTTGGGCCTCCCCGAAGAGCTCGCTTTCGGATCGAAGAGAATCAAAACACTTTTCGGCTTCCCAGATTCGGTCCTAGGTGACCACGTCGAACGGGCTTATCAAGCTCTAGCCCTCAACGAAACCAGAGCTGATTTTGTACGTTCTTGTCGCGTGTCACGTACCTCCGGCGTTTTGATTTGCGCCCAGAATTGCAATAAGTTTCAGCTATCGGAAGAGGGGAGAAGGAAGAAGCAAGTGTTAAAGCAGGTACGATGAATCGTCGGCTGTATATAATGCGGCTTACTGAGATCACGTCATAGTGTTGGTTTGCAGGTTAGTCATGACTCCTCATCGCTAGTCCATGATCACTGATGATAGCCCAAACCAAGGATCTCATTCAGACGTGAGCAAGTATTTTTATAGTGCCTGGCCAAGGAAATGAAGTTTTGTTGCAGATCGGTGGAGGCTATAAAGAACATGACTTATCAGACATCACACTATTCTGGATGCTGGTATGTATAACATCAGGGATTACTACCTATGCTGACGTGTCTCCTTGCGTCACAGGCCAATGTCGAGGATATAGTTGCGGTTGACACTACATATCTATTTTCACTATTGCAACCCAGCGCTTCCTGGGGTACTCAGAAACCGCATGAGTATGTATATCGCACTTCTGTGAACTACTTTGGGAGTTTCACATACGTCTTAGCCCTCAAACAGGCATTTTCTTCTTGGCGAATTCTATCCAACGCCAAATACCAGCATCTTTCAACCCGGCCACACACGAGAGGATACACCCTTCTATTCTCGAACAAAGTGCTGTCCTTCCGCAGCTGAAAAATACCCTCGCTACCTATCCGGACCTCGTCAGCCAATTAATGCCCTTAGAGGAGCAAGCTAAACAACAATGGCCCCAACCTTCGGGACAACACACGAAGGAAGACACCACGAATACCACAGAACGCCAGGTACCTGGAGTGACTATAGTTGTAACCCGCGGGTCTATCATCTCTAGGGCGGTGAAAAGTTTGAGGAGACCCCGCAAGGACAGTACAACTCGATCGATTGGGACGCTGTCTCAACGCCGGGATCCGACAGGCCAGATGACCACAGACGAGAAGGGCTGGCTTGCGAGAATGGTACAAGAGACCAGTCTCGGTGTCTTTATTCGCGACTTGGTTTAACCCTTCTCGCAGTCGCCTTCTGTGCTTCATTTTTTTACGATCCCATTTACGTGCACCTTAAGGTACAGGACCATATGCAGCATGCTCTCCTATGTAGTCCTATGGCCTATATTTTGAGTTTGAGTTCACAGCCGAAAAGTATCCCTACATCATTGCTTTAGTGAAATTCTCCTGAATATCATTACTTTTCATTGGAGCATTTCGATCTTAGAAGCCGAATATAATATACAGTGTATATAGAGCCTTACGTCCATCTTAACTAGGGATTATACGCATATAGATTCGGACTAGATCGTGAAGGAGTCGTATCTGTGAGCTCGGCGCCGACGGCTTCTGTGGTGGAGGCCACGAAAGTACATGATCGAAGAGTGGTCACTAGATGCGCCTGAACAATTAGAGAGTGGGGAACACGAGTTGACGTGTGACCGGAACTACGCCTCGTAAGGTGGCACAAGTGTGTCATTAATCGCTCAGGGATTTGGGTCATTGGGAACTTGAATAGCCATATGCTTTGTCAGTCAAATACTGGTCGTATTCATCCGAATCTGTCGATTCTTCGCGCGATTCTTTTTTCAGTTCCTCGTACCACTCGATGACGCGGGGGTGGGCCATAACCCTGGGAAAAACAATGAGAAATGGTTTCGAAGAAAAGAGGGGGAATCCTTGCTTTAGTGGGTCAAAGTTACGGACCTCCAGCGAATCCAAACGGGTCGCGCGGGAGAGAGCAACATAAGCTGCAGCATAGGGATTTTTAGTGGGGATCAGAAATCTAAGTCATGACAATACCTTGACCCTTCTCAAAAGTATTGCGAAGGTCGACTCTGACCCGCTGCAATGTCTGACCCTGGGATTTGTGCACGTTGAGTGCCCAAGCGAGGATGAGTGGTACCTAACCAAAGTCAGTAGTAATACCAATAGCGGTATCATGCTCACGTACTTGTGTCCGGGATGCTTCGACATTCCCCAGAGCGCCATCAACGGTAAATTTCTCCGGGACACAGAGGAGCTCGAAGTCATTCGTGAACTTGACCAGGGGCCACCGTGTGGGGCATTGTTTGACAGCATTGAAATTTTCATCTTCTAGTCTCTCGCGACCGGCGAGATGTACTCTACGGCAAGCAGCCTCAAGGCGTGTGAGGAAGCCGATCACCTTGCCAGTAGACCCATTGACCAAATGGCCTTGCTCAAGGTTCTAAAGTCGGGGTTGCAGCCTTGCGTATTGCTTGCGTAGGCATCAAAACTGAGGACGTACCTTGATGAGCATGACTTGTGCGCCGGTCTAGCAAAATTAAAGCAAACGCAACAGTAGCAAGTGACTCGAATTGACCTTCAGAACCACAGTCGGGAGAGCGACAATGCGGTCGAGTCGCCGTGCCATCTCATCGTGAGGCACAGGATTTCCTCTCTCGTCAAAACCTGGGCGATCCACTGCATTGAATTCAACGGGAATCTCCGCGATCTGCTCCAACCGGGCGTTGTTCGCTTTTTCGACCTCCCATCGCCTAGGATACCTGTGTGCCGCTTCAGGTGAAGCTTTCTGCCGTGAGTATCTCACTCACAACTCAGTAGGTTCAATGCCATCTTCATATACGAGTTTCCGAGAAAGTTGATGTAGCTTGGAGATGGACTCTTTGCTCATTTTCCCCCATCTCATGTCATTGAGTATATCGGTGAAAGCTGGCTTGTGTCTAAGCTAAGCTAATCTTCCCATCGCCCACCTTACCTTGATCCTCCTGGCGGAACACGTGGTTAAGTGTCATAGTGGTGTCTATACATCTTGACCAGGATTCTGCGTCAAAGGCGAACGTCGGTGGATTGCCGCGGCGGATTCTATCGCAATGATCTGGAACTGGTGGCAACTGGAAGAAGTCTCCGGTGATAATGAGCTGGCATTGAAATATTGTAAGGAGTGCCTCGACAATCAAGGTGGCCTGAACCTGACCTGAATGCCCCCAAACGGTCTCTGATCATGTCTAACAGTCCGCGCGATCGACTCCTAGAGGACATCAACGTCATCCAAAAACATAAAAATACGTAGAGACCTACTAGCTTGTCAAATAGTACACCGCTGATCATGGATACTGGTCCTTTACTCGGCATGAGCTCATTTCGCAATGAAAAGATCTTACTTTCATCTATTATCAGGCTGTCCACTTCGCGCCAATTGTTTATCGAACGCTCCGTCCTCAGAATTTTATGAATGAGGTTCTCTACCGTGTCTTTCCCATGACCAATACCAGCCCAAGAATGTAAGGTGGTGCCTTGGGTGGTGCCGCCTCTGTTCAGGTTGATGGATGCAATTCCAGTTGAGGCCGTGACAGCAACTCTACGGCCTGTGGACCACAAAAGCCTTATAATCTCATGAAGCAAGACCGTCTTCCCTGTCCCTGAAATTCGTGTTGGCGAGATGTGACACAAGACTACTTGGATGGAATGGTCCAAAGGAAAATGGGAATACGCACCTGCCGGACCTGTGACAAAGACATTGTCACCTTTCTTCACCTTTTCCAAAATTTTGGTTTGCTCCGCTGATAGAACTATCGGTTTCTTCAAGGGTTTCTTTATCGGTGGAGGGAGTGCTGACTAAGCCATCAGGAGAGGGATCACAAGGCAAGTTCCAAGGCACACTTGACTCGGATGCGGTACACATTAAGGTGGGCAAAATCCCTTGCAAAATCCAGGCCTCTGCAGCCGCAAGGGATCTAAACTTTTTGAATTCGACCCTGGAGTACCTTGTCGCCTGTCCATAATGCGGTTGAATGCTGGGCACACATGTCTTCATGTGTGGCAATCACACGTACGGCCATTCGACACTAGAGTAGGCAAAAAGTAGGGTTCGACGTCCGGTTTAGTCATGACTTGGGCCGACAGAACCGACCATACCTCTTTCCATGAGTCATAGATCTTTGGGCCGTCCCTTACCTTCTTGAACGCATAATAGAATGTCTCTGCCATTGCACAACATGATGTACGACACGAGTCGCGCCAGTAGGCAAGATGGCCAAGGACCAAGGACCACCCATCTGTATTTCATGGGTCCACAGTCCACGGTCTACGGTCCTTGTCTTGAGAGTGGCTCAGAGCCCTATGCAGCATGCTCTCCTATGGACTGTTATTGCTTGTGTTTTGAGTTTGCATCCACAGCTGAAAAGCATCTCCTATTTCATCGCCTTAGTAACATTCCCTGAATACTTTCTTAACTAATAGCTAGGGATTATATGCATGCAAATTCGTACTAGATCATGGGAGGGTCGTATCTGTGTGGGCCCAGCGCCAACGGCTCCTGCGGTGGGGGTTACGAACACGTAAACGGATTACGTGATCGAAGAGCAGACGAGGTGTGCCTGAATCCAGAGAGGGAATAACGAGCTGAGATATAATGGGGACTACGCATCGTGAGGTGGCACACATGAATCGTGCTGAGTGCCAACCACGACGTGTCGCTAATTGTTCGGGGATTTGGGTCATTGGGAACTTGAATGACCGTATGCTTCGTCGGTCAAATATTGGTCATATTTGTCCGATTCTGTCGGTTCCTTGTGTGATCCCTTGTTCAGTTCCTCATACCACTCGATGACGCGGGGGTGGGCCATAACCCTAGGAGGAACAATGAGATTCATTTCGAAGAAACGGGGAAAATCCTTGCTTTGGCGGGTCGAAGTTGCGGACCTCCAACGAGTCCAAACTTGTCGCGCGGGAAAGAGCAACATAAGCTGCAGCATAGGGTTTTTTCTTTAGCGAGGGTCAGGGATCTGAGTCATGACAATACCTTGACCCTTCTCAAAAGTATTGCGAAGGTCGACTCTGACCCGCTGCAGTGTCTGACCCTGGGACTTGTGCACACTGAGTGCCCAAGCGAGAATGAGTGGCACCTAACCAAAGTCAATAATTCCGTTAGCGATATTATGCCCACGTACTTGTGTCCGGGATGCTTCGACATTCCCTCGAACGCCGTTGACAGTAAATTCCTCCAACACACAGAGGCGTTGGGAGCCGTTCGTAAACTTGACCAAGGGCCACCATCTGCTGCATTGTTGGACCGCCCTGAGGCCTTTGTCTTCTAGTTTATTTCGGCCCGCGAGAAATATTCCACGGCGAGCGGCCTCAAGTCGTGTGGAGAAGCCGGTCACCTTACCAGTGGTTCCATTGACCAAATGGCCTTGCTCAAGGTTCTAAAGTCGGAGTTGCAGCTTTCGCGGGCATCCACCAAAACTGAGTACGTGCCTTGATGAGCATGACTTGTGCGCCGATCTAGCAGAAATTAAGCAAAGGCAGTAGCAGCAAGTCGCTTGAATTACCTTCAGACTTACAACTGGGAGAGCGACAAGTCGGCTTAGGAGCCGTGCCATCTTCCGAAGAGGTACAGGATTCCATCTCTCGTCAAAACCTGGGCGATCCACCGAAAAAAATTCAACAGAATTCTCCGCGATCTGCGCCAACCGGGTCTCGTTTGCGTCTTGAACTTCATTTTTCGTAGGATACCTGTGTCACAGTGTTGCCTCAGGCCTCAGGTGCGGCCTTTTTTGCCGTGGGTATCTCACTCACAATTCAGTAGGTTCAATGTCATCTTCGTACACAACCTCCCGGGAAAGTTGGTGAAGCTTGGAGATGGACTCTTTGCTCAACTGCCCCCATCTCATGGCATTGAGTATGTCGACGAAAGCTGACTTGTGTTTGAGCTAAGGTGGAATCTCCGCACTGCCCACCTTACCTTGGTCCCGTTGGCGGAACACGTGCATTAGCGTCATAGGCGCACCTATACATCTTGACCAAGATTCCGCGTCGAAGGCAAACGTTGATGGAACGGGTGTCCCGTCGCGAAGATCAGGGACTGGTGGTAACTGGCAGAAGTCCCCGGTGACAATGAGCTGAGGTTAAGATATTGTAAGGGACACTACGACAATCAAGATGGCTTCAATTTGACCTGAATGCCCCCAAACGGTTTCTGGTCGTGTCTGACCGTTCGTGCGATCTCCTCCTAGAGGGCATAAACATCGTGCAAAAAAAAAGAGAGAAAGATAGAGAGACATACTAGCTTGTCAAATAGTACACCGTTGATCATGGATACTACTTCGCTCAGCATGAGGTCAACTCTCAGTGAAAATATCTTACTTTCATCTATTATCAGGCTTTCCACGCCTTGCCAGCGCTCTCTCAAATAGTCTGTACCCAGAATTTTACCAGAGAGGTGCTCTGCAATCCCTTCCCCCAAACCAATACCAGCCCAAGAATGTAAGGTAGTGCCACCTATGTTGATAGACGCGATTCCAGTCGAAGCCGTGATGGCGACGCTACGGCACGTGGACCTCAAAAATTGTATAATCTCACCAAGTAAAACCGTCTTCCCGGTCCCTGAAATTTGTGTCGACGCAAGAAGATGGGACAATTACGAATACGAACCTGCCGGACCTGTAAAAAAGACATTGCCGCCTTTCTTTACCTTGTCCAAAATATTAGCTTGCTCTTCCGAGAGAACTATTTTCGGGGGTCTAATGGCTCGGTCTTCTATGGGATCGACACCGAGTATATTCTCTCCACAGGAAATGGCTGCATTCAACGGCCCAGATTCAGTAGGTTGGGTGGGTTTCTGGGCTGGCGGACAGAGGGCTGAATAAAATCAAACCGTCAGGAAGACACTCGAAGACACACTTGATGCAGTACACATCAACACAGGCAAAATCCAGGCCTCCGCAGCTGCAAGTGATTTAAATTTTTTGACTTCAACCCCCGAGTATTCCGTCACCTGTCCATGAATGTTGAACGCCCTCACTTCAAGATGTAGCAAATACACGTACGGCCATTTGGCACTAAAGTTAGGGTTCGACGTGCACTTTAGCTGACAGAATCGATCAATAGCGACATACCTCTTCCCATGAGTCATAAATCTTCGGGCCTTCCCTTCCCTTCTTTACGGCGAAATAGGATTTCTCTGCCATGGTACAATGTACAACATGATGGAAATCAGGTGCGCCAGCAGAGTCCGTAATAATGCTGAGTAAGGCCGAGGCCTGTCCGTCACCGGTATACCATTTCTAGAAGAAGAGTTGGGCCCGATTAGTCACGTTCTCTTGCGTTCACTCGTTCAGGGATTGGATTTGGCACTGGGGACTTGAATAAGCGTACTCTTACAGCTGGCGAGGAAACCAAACACACTCAGGGGCCACATCTTTATCTGCTTACTTTGGAGCGGGACAACCAGGAAAACAATAGCGCGCAAATAGCCCATGTCGCATGACTCTTTGTATCACCTGCACCGTACCATTCCGGTTTAGTGTAGCAAGGTGCTCATTGTACTGTACTTCCATTGAGTATGTTGGTCTTGATTTATTCAAGGTGTGGAGAACAACGTAGAGTTGATTGAGTGTCCTGACTGACCATTAAGCTGTTCTTTAACAGCTTTGCAGATGTGTTGGCATGCCGTACTGTAAGGAAGATGTATAGCAAGATGTATAGTATTTTAAGAGACCCTCTCAGCTGTGTGGAGCAAGATCGGCCCGCGTCTGTCCCGCTGCAAGAGGAAATAAACCAGAATGCGGCGCTCTGGCGGCGCTTGACGTATTCGAGTCTATCATTTCCTCGCCAGTTGATACGGGTCGTATTTGTCCGAACCTATCGGTTCCTTCTTGGGTTCATTGTTCGATTTATCGTACCAGTCGATGACGCGAGGATGTGCCATAACCCTGGGGAAACCATGAGAATAAGAATCGATTTCTGAGAAAGGGGGGGAATCCCTACTTTTGTGGATTAAAATTGCGCACTTCCAACGAATCCAAACTTGTTGCGCGGGAGAGAGCGACATAAGCTACAACATAGGGATTTAGTTGGGATCAGAAACATAAGGCACGGTATTACCTTGACCCTTCTCAAAAGTGTTGCGAAGGTCGACTCTGACCCGCTGCAGTGTCTGGCCCTGGGACTTGTGCACGCTGAGTGCCCAAGCGAGAATGAGCGGTACCTAACCGAAGTTAGTAATATTAGTAGCAGTACTATGCTCGCGTACTTGTGTCCGGGTTGCTTCCACCTTCCCGAAAGCGTCGTTGACAGTAAATTCTTCTGGGGTACAAAAACGTTGGTGGCCATTCGTGAACTTGACCAGGGGCCACCGTGTGCCGTAGTGTTTGACAGACTCTAGTCCTTCGTCTTCCGATTTATCGCCATGGAGATGCGACTCACTGTCTCGGAAAGCGGCCTCGTGGTGTGTGCCGAAACCTATCACCACACCAGTGGATCCATTGACCAGATGGCCTTGCTCAAGGTTCTAAAGTCGGGGTTGCAGCTTTGCGCAGTATCAAAACTGAGGACGTGCCTTGATGAGCATTACTTGTGCACCGGTCTAGGAGAAATTAAGTAAACGTAGCAGCAGTAGCAGCATGTCATTCGAGTAACCTTTAGAACCACAGTTGGGAGAGCGACAAGGCGGTCTAGGAGCCGTTCCATCTCCTGTAAAGTCACACATGGTTTACCGTCCTCGTCCAAACCTGGGCGATCCATTGCCTTAAAGGAAACGGCATTCTCTTTGATCTGCGCCAAGTGAGTGTTGTTTGCTTTTTCGACTTCACTTCGCGTGGGATACCTGTGTACTGCTTTGCGGTTTGTTTTGTTGTTGTGAGTATCCACTCACAGTTCTGTAGGTCCGATGCCATCGTCATACACGATTGCTCTAGAGAGTTGGTGAAACTTGGGGATAAATTGTTCGCTTATCTGTCCCCGTCTCATGTCATTGAGCATATCGACGAAAGCTGGCTTGTGTCTAAGCTAAGATAGAACCACCGTATTGACCACCTCACCTTGATTTTGTTGGCGGAACACACGTTTCAGTATCATAGGGGCACCCATACACCTTGACCAAGATTTGGCATCAAAAGCGAACGTCGTCGGCAGGGCTATTCCGCATTGACGATTTGGAACTGGTGGCAATTGGCAGAAGTCGCCTGTGATAATGAGCTGATGTTAAGACACTGTAAGTTGCGTCACGACAATCAAGGTGGGTCGAATTTGACCTGAATGCCCCCAAATGGGACCTCATTAGGTTCTTCATCTTCATAAGATCTGACCGCTCGTGAAATCTCCTCCTAGACGGCATCAACGTCGTACAAATAGAAATTGCGCGAAGACTTACCAGCTTGTCGAATAACCCGGCGCTGATCATGGATACTAATCCTTTGTTAGGCACGAGGTCAACTCATGATAAAGGCCTCACCTTCGTCAATTATCAGGCTGTCCACTTCCCGCCAACGCTTTCTCAAACGCTCTGTCCCCAGAATTTTACCAGAGAGGCGCCGTGCAGTCCCTTCCCCCAAACCAATACCAGCCCAAGAATGTAAGGTAGTGCCGCCTATGTTGACAGACGCGATTCCAGTCGAAGCCGTGATGGCGACGCTACGGCACGTGGACCTCAAAAATTGTATAATCTCACCAAGTAAAATCGTCTTCCCAGTCCCTGAAAATCGTGTTGACGAAGTGTAACGCTGAACGATGTGGTATTATTGTGTGAACACGAACCTGCCGAGCCCGTGAAAAAGACATTGCCACCTTTCTTCACCTTTTCCAAAACATTAGTTTGCTCTTCTGTCAGAGTTACAGCTGGTGGCTTGATGGCCGCGTCCCCAGTTGTATCGGCGCCGGTCATATCCTCTCCACAGGAGGTGGCTACATTCAACGGCCCAGCTTCAGCAAATATCGGTTGGGCTGATTCTTGGGTTGACTGTTCGGCCGGCGGACAGAGAGCTAAATAGAATTAAGCTGTCAGGAAAGGGATTCCAAGGCACACATAATGCAGTACACATTAACGCGGGCAAAATCCAGGCCTCCGCATCTGCAAGGGATCTAAATTTTCTGAATTCGGCCCTTGGGTATCTCGTCACCTGCCCATAGTGCGGTCGTTGAGCACACATAACCTCAAGGTGTGACAAACAAACGTACGGTCATCCGACACTGTAAAGTAGGGTTCGACTTCCCGTTAGTCATGACTTGAGCGATCAACAGGACCATACCTCTTCCCATGAGCCATAGACCTTTGGGCCATCCCTTCCTTTCCTAACAGCGTAATAGGATTTCTTCGTTTTCGCCATGGTACGACATGATGTAGACTCGAGGCAAGCCAGCCTGTTCACTGAACACGTGACCGCGAGTGCAGTCTCTCGTAACTTGAGTACTTGGCTGCGACGCCGGAATCAGTCCATGTCGGGCTTCATGACGTTTGCTATATTATGTCGATCAATATGACCACAGACCACCCGCAAAATATTTCGAGTATCAGCCGACCGTCCTCTCGTCCTTCTGCCGGTCATCAACACCCCCCTTATCACACCTCGCACAAGCGACCTTCGTCCATGTTTGAAGTGAGTGACAACTTGAAGTGAGTGACTCTGTCGTCTTTGGTCCAGAACTTTGACTGATCCATTGGGCAGTTTTCCTACTCCCACAAAGGATAGTAATTCCTGGTACCACCCCTCTCTCGAAGGCGCATCTGGCGACGAGGAGGAACCTACTGATGTGGTGAAGGGAAACTGGGGAAGGAAGGCAACCAAAGGTGCTAGGTGGCTTAGAAAGGGGAAACTAGCTGCGTGGGGTCCCGGCATGGAGGAATGGGAGGTGTGTATTGACTCTTTCTTCTGAGATGGTGTTTAAGGTGGTGTTGCAGGCAGACGAGCGGGCTCGAAAGCGTATCAGGTCTCTACTCCCCCCCGATAATCGCTCCCCATCACCCCCCGTATTACCCCATCTACGGTCACCCTCACCTCCTCTTATTGCGCCATACGTGGCACTCCCAACTCAGCATCTCAACTATACTTCATTCGTCATGGATAGAAGTGTCACGCATTCTTTTCGGTCTCCGATGCTCGAAGACTTGGAGCGTGCCACAAACGGTCTTATCGAAGGGGAAGCGGGCATGAAACGTGCATTTGGCCGACTCTGGGAAGTCCTTTCAAAGGACCCCGATCAGGTTCGCACCAAAGACGTAGTCATCCCCAAACAGGAGGATGAGGGCGAAGGAACGAACACAGAAGGCGAGAGGGAACGGAGGCTTGCACGAGCCCCAGATCTCGCACCTCCTACCCAAAAGCTGTTTATAGTGTCCTACCCAAATGGAGGTTCTCCGGTCTTTGATCCCTCCCACTTTGTTCATCCGGACATGCAACGAGAGAATCTAGAGAAATCACTTTCGACACTACGCGAACTCCAAGACGACGTTCGGGAGTATGTGGAGCGTTTAGAGGAAATTAGGGAAAGCCTGGGCGATCTCCGGGCACAGCGTGATGAGGTTTGGACCATGGTGAGGGCAAATTCACTACAGGAACTGCAGAGGATGGCCGGTGGATCCGCAGTCCAGTAGTCGGTGCCAGGAACGGCCCGTCCAAACACCCCAGGGTTTCATAATACAATACAGCCGCCGTACCTCGTCCTACTTACTGTACTCCTTGTCATCCCTTACTTTCTTCCCATTTCGACCTTCTTCACAGTCTACTCTTTTTTCGCGAGATGAGTCTCAACGGGTTTTCTACATCCGCGTATGATCCGGGCCCCCCGCCCATAGAGCCCGACATACAGGACGCCGCAGATCGTTACTTACTCAAACTAAAGTCGTACGCAAGAGCACTGCCCTATTCCATCGACTCGAATTCAAAGATGCAAGGACTGCTTGACTTCATCTGCATGCGTATTGTGCAGACCGTACAAGCTAGAGACTATGATCCTGGTTTCTTGCAGTGGGACAGCATGTTGACCTAGTGCGCTCTGCGGTATTCTCGCCTAGATCAGAAACTCAAAGTGTTCGCTAGTTGGTCATACCTGAAGTATCCCATTCCTAAAGAAAAGCGAATTCTACTGGTAGATCTATACTATAGCATGTGCACCATGCCTGGCATGCCGCTCCATGTCGTCGCCACTTGCTCCGATGCTTTGGAAATCCTCACAAGATCGAAAAATAAACTAAGTATCCAAGATATCAGACTTCCTTGGATGCCTATATTCGATATATTAAGACACGACTTGTTTCTCACCAGACGCCAATTTGAAGTTAGGTCTGTGTGGTACCCAGAGTCCGTGTCAAAATGGCTCGCTGACTGATCCCACTCAAGCCAAACGTCTTACTATATGGGGATGATTGCTAGCACGGTACAGAGGTTTTTCCATCCCGCGGCCACTGATCAAATGCTTGAAACATTCGTGCCGATGATTAATGGGACTAACCTGAATGTATGTTCGAATTATACTGCCGAGTGCCTTCATAGTCAACTCTAATACTAAATGTGGATTACAGAGTCTCTTATCTTCTCAATTCTATATGTTGACATTTCTCCCTCAGAGCCACCCGCAGTCCTATCTACCCATGGTTTTCCGCCTGTGGGAGTCTGTTAACTCATACATGTTTGATGAGCGCATGCTTCATTTCTTGGCCCAATTAGCAGAAATGCACGTGGACCCTTCGATCAGTGACCCTAAAAGAATTGACGAGATACCTGATGACGCGAGGTCGGAGAACGAAGGCCGACCAAATTGGAACAAATCCGATCTCAGCAGCAGTGGCCTTTGGGGCGGAATTTACAAGGATGTTGGTATATTTACTGATTATGACTGGCATTTTATCATGTGCAAATGCTTAGCGTCTATGGGTTGGTGGTCCTTCGTATTCCCGTTAAATATATTGCTTATCGAAGGAGTTACACGCAGAAATTCCACTAGCGGATTCGGGATCTCTTACCACGGGACCTTCTGCAGATAACCAGGCAGGTTTCGAGATTGGTCGCCTCCCTAAACCAACTTGGCGGATTGGTTAGTCAGTTTTGAGTCCATGCATAACCTCGAAGTTCTGATTTCCTCAAGCTTCACTGGCGCGTATCATTGTCTATTCCATGACACCAGATGGACTTCCTACTGCGCCATCCAGTGCCCCCACCCCTTTAGGGACACCTCTCGCATCTGGGATGAACACTCCTCGGCATCAGGGCGGCTCTGTAGGCGATTACTTGACGGCTCCTCTGGGCAAGATTTCCTTCATGAAGAGCTACGTTGGCGGTTCTAAAGCTCTCGACTCACTGGTGAAGTTGATCGCTTCAACCGAGAGTTTTTTCCATCCTTCGAATTCCGGGGCCTGGACCGCCGATGTATGTCTAACCTCTTACATCTCACGTTGGGCTCTTTTTCGCTTGAGGTATTTCAGCCAGCTGAGCGCTGATGTGCACACGCACAGTTGACAGCATTTATCAAGTATGTTGCTTATGAATTCAACAAACGTAACTTGTCCCTTTCTGCCCAAGATAACAGCTTATTCTTCGTCCCTAGGGTGGCACGAAGAACAAGGACCTGACTGCAGAACCCCGATGGTCTGCTAACATTCGCTATTGTGGTTTATTGACGTCACCTTGATTCGTTTCCCAGTACCGGCGTCTTACGCGGGCAATGAAACGCGAACTCGTTAAGAGCTTCAGAACTGTTGCCCTACTGGCCATGTTTTCCGAAGATTCGACTACTTCCAATAACATTTCCAGCTGCTTGAAGTGGATGAGTCTCATGGAGCCCGACCTCATACTGTATCCAATATTAGAGAGAGCTGTGCCTTCCCTGGAAGCTTTAGTCGAGGTAAGTGTGTTCTGAAACCAATTAACGGTCATTCACAGCCCCCCACCCGCCCAGACACAGCGTACCATAGCCGTAATCAAAGCTTTGGGTGCCATCGCTCCAGCACTCGTATCCAGAGAGGTCTACTATCCAGGGGCGAAGCACCTGGTTCCGATTTTACAGCTATTAATACCGGGTATCGATCTCGTAGGTAGCCGATGAACGATCTTCATGACGTGGTATGCTGACGGGTACGGTAGAACGATCCATCGAAGACGGTAAGATGTGCCGCTTCGCGCGTGCATTTCACGTCTTGATGGAGACGATTTTGTTATACAGCTTTGCACGACAACATTTCTTATAGAGGTTTCACAATACATCAAATTCGGAGATTTAACATCAAGAAGTATCACGATGTCTGCCGACGTAGATTCTTGCACACCTGCTAACGTCGACGTCCCAAATGGATTCTCCCTAACCTCTCTAGGTGGTGTTCATATCGATGTCGAGTTAAGCGATGGCCATTCCTTGTCTAAGGACGAGGAAGATGCGTTACTACGTGAATCGACGGCAGATTTTCCAGATTGGATTGCCAGCTTCATTCGGAGAGTCATCCTTCTCTTTGATAATCTCCCAGAGGAGGCGGGCGGGGCAACGGAAGGTTAGCAACGAGTATTTCACTACGTGTCGGTTAAAACATTACCTTTGTTCTCAGTGCAGTTAGTGGATGCAGTCACAAATGCGTGCAGTCAAATCTGCATCCACCTATCGGATCCTCTCTTTGATCTCGTTCTCAATATGATCTTCGATTACGCCAGTACCAACGTTAGACCCAATGCTGTCCGAGCTGTTCACCAGCTAGTGGAATGTGTTGCAAATGCCAATCCAGCTAAAACCTTAGCCAAATTTGTCCCTTTCTGTATAAAAAACATCGAGGTAGAACTCGAGAACGGAGCGAGCTCAACCCGAACCACCTCCACGTTTTCAACGCCACTGCCTTCAGATGCCACTTTCCATTGGAGTACGAATACTCTCTTTCAAGTTTGTTCGTATTCATTTGTCCTCCAGATTTGGCAGTGCTACGGGGTGCCATGTTCAAGTAAGTCTTTTGGTTGAGACGTGTCTCAAGACATCTTACAGGGAGAACAGTGACGGCAAAGCAGTACGTTGGACAAACTCGAGATGATGTGTATTGACGCGGCTAGAGCAGATCTTGAAGCACAAGGACCAGTTCATACCTCTGCTCAAACGTCTTCGTGACAAGACGTTTTCCAAGCGCGGGTTTTCTTGGAGCGGCAAACTTCTTTCCAGTCTTCTTCTGACCTTGACCCATACCTATCCCCTGGAGGACAAGTTCGTAAACCGTGAGCAATGGGACAGCGAAGGTAAGTACAACTCATTTTGTCGTGTGTTGTATCTGGACATCTGCTCAGACTTCCGTTTCAACCATTACAAATACTGGGGAAAACTCTATACGGCTGAGGATGTCACGGTACGTACGCATGCGACATCTCCTGGTTTCGTAGATAATTTGTGGCAGGTGTCGTGGCACGTCCCAGATGGGGAAGAGTTGGATTTTGCTCTGGAGGTATTTAAAGAAATTGTGGAGCCAACGCTGAACAAGTTGGAAAAACTTCTGGGGCCAGGCACGTGTCCGTGACGGTTGTTTTGTGCACCCAATTAACCCGGTGATGAGTCAGACGTCCCCAGAGATAATCTCTGGCGGAATGACTTTTGTCGGTCAGTGCTAGGGATCTTGATTTCGAGACTAAGCTGCACGATTTGAGCGAGAGCCCATGTAGGTTTTTGAGCTTCGTCCGCAACGCGTTCTCAGGGACACCCACATTCGTCAAGGAGGTGTTCACCAAGGAGGACCAACAATATGGCCTTGAGACAAGCGATATCCTGCAAGTCCTTTTTCTTACCGCTCTATGACGCTTCCTCACGTTCACTCAGGAACGAGATCCCAGAAATGATAGCCTCGATAGAGCCACTTAGTTCGGGCTTCGCAATTTCTGACCCTCAAGACTCGCGCGCTCGGTACTATTTGTCTTTACGACAGCGCTTTGGCAAACTTCTGCATGAAGCTTCTGTGTCGCTACGCCGACAAGGGGAAGAGAATACCGTTGATGCAGTCCATTCTTTGGTGCGTCGGACTCTGAAACTCCCCTGTTTTGTTCTCCTCCGTTCAAACTCCCTATCTTCTAGATACAGTGCATCCGCACCTATTTCCTGGACTACGGAGACAGTAAAGACAGGTTAAATGGGCTCTATTCGTTCAGAGTTTCTGACCACTGAGATCCATCCAGCTATTATGTCCAGCTGGACCGTTACGGGACTGAGCTCAGTTACGCCCGACAATATACAAAGCAAAAGGAGTGGCCAAGAGCGATTTTTGTACGGCGTGCGCGGTGAGTGCATAATAGTATAATACATTTGTCTTGATAGATGTACATTCTTCAAAAGGCTCTATCACGCAGCACGGCTGAGGTGGAACTCCATTGAGAGGAGACGCACACCTGACGACGATAAACTCATCGATGATGTCGCAGAATGGGCACTTTGGAATTATGCTACCGGTGTGTACTATGATATTGCTTGAATGTGTACTGACTATCCTTAGTGCGAGAGTAGGACACACGAACCACTGATCGCGAACTTCGTTGATTGCTTTCACAGATCTAGTCAATCGTTATTGGACGCGCTTTGCGGTGTACGTCCTCCTCTCATACGAGTCGCTTGTGTCGCTGACATACCCTGGAAGGCCTACGATGGCATCCGCAGGCGCTGCCTCCCCTTGATATATGCTGCTCTGGAACCTGGTACAGAGGACGACCGGATGAAAGGGGCTTTGTGGACACTGAATTCGAGCTCATTCGGTGAGTGTAGTAGTCGTATCGATTTTGCACCGAATACGAGCAATGATGTCTTCTTAGTCAAGTACGCAATATCCGGCAAGTCTACGGTGCTCAGACGGCGAAAAATGACGTCTAATGCTTGACTAGAACCTACATTGGCCCCGGAGCTGCTAAAGAAGCTATTTGGATGCCAGGCCAATGAGAAGGTAATTGCCCCTGAGAATGAAGTGCCATCTGCGCCTGATAGAAGATACCAGCCATCCATACAGAGTGCAGTGTCATCGGTTTGCGAGAATGGTATGCATCGTCCTGCTTCCTGAACCAGGCTCCATTGTTTCCACAGGTATCAATGGCTTTGTTGAACCAAACTTCCACTTTTACGGAGTCAACTATCCTCGCTTAGAACAAGCGTTGGCTAATTTCCAGGCAAAACTCCCGTTCAACGCCGAAGAAAAATCACTAGTCACCCGCTGCAGAGAGAGGCGAATAAGTAGAATTCTGCTCAGTGAAGAACGAGTCAGGGAGACGGTTCGGGGCCCTGCATTTCTTATAGGAAGTTTTCCTGATAGCGAGACAGACGTCCCTTGTCCTCGAGATTGCTTGGGCAAAATCGACGCACTGGCGTTACGCCATCTTTGCCACTCGGTGTCTGCGGGCGCTAGTGAGAATGGACGCGCCTACTTCTGCTACTCATATGAAGTATTTCCTTGAAAAGTGTCACGACAATCACCCTTCTTTGGTATGTGCTCTTAACTTACCTACTCTGTGGAAGTACAAACTTAGTCATTACGCCCCTCAGCGATACGTGAGTGCAATCTACATGGCTGATATTCGACCTGTGACTAGGATTCCTTCCAGTATTCTCAGAGGGCTGTGATGAAAGCGATCCGCTACATCAAGCTACGGACCTTCGCACGAGGGCCTATCGACCTCATCTTTGAGCGAAATAACAACCCTCTTAAACAGTCGATGGCAATCAGAGAGCGATCTCATGATTTCACGCGCAATCTTCTCGCCCAGTTCCAGGCCCCTGTTGACCTGCTTAAAGCTGGGTCAAATACGTGAGTCGAGTTTTTAAATTAATAAGCCCCGGTTAAGTTGAATATACCCTTCAAGTCTCTTGATCGAAGACATCAGTAGCGGGTGGCTGGCTTGGCAAGATTCCATCGTAGCCTACGCCTGTCCTCACGTTTCTAAACCATCCCTGATACCATGGGATCCGGAGAGTGAACCAGCTATCACCGTCGTGAGAGACGCCGCAAAGGACCCATCTTTCTGGAAAAATCTATCGGTCCACTTCAGCTCTGAGACACACTCTGAAGTAGTGTCCTCAGACAATGTTGCCTCAGTCAAGTCAATAGGTATGTTTGTCTCTGAGCTGCATAGTTTTGTACTTCTCTAACTTGACATCAGTCCAGCTGTTGGAAGGCGAATCATTCACTCCTCTGCAAACCCTCATCGAGGAGTTGATCCAGAATCCTGACCAGAACAAACAGAGAGGAGCTGCTGAATTTCTGGGAGGCCTGCTGAATGGTAAGGCAAACTCCTTCTTCACACTAACGCAGCCCTCAAAAGAGCACAGGTGCAAAACATTGGCCGATGCAAAGCCAGAAGGAACTCTGGGATTGGGCCATGCCATTACTGAAGGCTACCTTTGCCAACAAAATCAAGACCGATACACTACCTATTTGGATGTCATTTTTAGAAGTAGGCTATGCATGTTGAGCTTGGCTTATCCCTCAGTCGCTGATAGACGGCAGTATCTGTTCCATAAACGAGACCCACGCCGATATCAAGCCCTCGTCGACTACCTCGTGCAGGAGTTCCACTCTACCGATTATAACGGCGAATCCTCACTCAATGCTGTCAAGGCCTTGTGCTTTTTCCGTGCCTTTTACGAAGAACAGAACTGGAAGTTTTCCCAGTGGGTGGACGAAGCCGTTGAGCGTGTATGGGCCGAGATATCCAGCGAGCATGACGAGGCGAGTTACATTACCACGACCCAAAGAACGTCCAGTGACCCACCTTACTGTCCTAAGGTCCGCGCGTATATCAGCGAGCTTCTCGCATTCGCGAGTAAGATCAAAGTGAGTAAAGTTATCCGCGTAAGGGCATAGTATTCACGTAGCAACAGCGCCAACCGAAGCCTTCGATTCCTTCAGCCGAAACCTTCGTACGTGAGTGCCGGACAGCGCCAATCGACTTCGACATATTAGGAATGCGAGGAATTTATCACCGCACACGTGTACAAGAACTATCACAACAATTCCTAGAATGGCGTGCCGAGCGGCTCCCCGGGGCCCGCGCATTTCAATCAACATACGACAAGTCAGTCCCTTAACCTAACCTTCTTCGACCTTTTTCTGAACAGGCGTGAGCAGAGTGGGGACGACGATATGTCGTTGGTTATTCCAGACTGTACATGATACAAACGCGATATCGGCGTTCGACTATATTCTTCCACTCATGGTGCGCGGAGTTCTTACATCAACCATCGGCCACCTTTTTTACTCTACCATAGCCTGAGCTTTTTCGCTTCACCGAAGGTATTCTGCGTCTTCCTAACCGCGACGGGGCTAACACCTGAATCAGTGAATGACAACGATGAGCTCCTGTCAAGAGCCCGCATGCTCCTCGTGCGCATGTGTGGAGTGACCCCTCCACGGCCTCTCATTGGGGCGATATTACAAGTTATCTTTGACACCATCCTGAACTCTCCGGTCAGACAGTTTCCAGTCATTCTCCCGAATATTTATTCATTTTAACGATAGTCATGGAAAGTCCGGGTGCAAGCCCTGCCATTGGTACAAGGTTGGTACTCTCGCCAGTTTTCCTGTTCCAAGTCAATGGTGAAATCACATTTTTAATCAGTGTTCTACTTCCGGCAAGTACCTCTTCTGAGTGATGCTAGAATAACCGAGATCCTTGAGGTAGGTGATGTGTTGCCCTCTTGATATGTCAATAAGGTTCCCTTGGCAGGTACTTTGTAAATGTCTCGACGACGAGGTGGTCGAAGTCCGCGAAATGGCCGCCACGTATGTGTCCGACAAAATTCATTCATGGGTTTTTCTGATCCTGCACAAAGAACGCTGTCTGGCGTCCTACGTCTCTCCCCGCGACGTAGCCAATTGACACTAAAGGTGCAGCTCGAGCTTCCCATGTCGTTCCCAGGGCGAGCCTGACCTGTCCACAGGACCGCTTTGTCAAACTTCTACGCCGTTCGCCCCTCCCTAATAGGCAGTCACCAATCTACAACGCTGCGATCCGCCAACGCCACGCTGCAATTCTTGGCATTTGCTCCCTAATAGACAGTTACCCGTACACAGTCGAACGTTGGATGCCCGAGCTGCTCTCAAGTGTTCTCGCTGAGCATGCCTATGATCCTGTCTGCCTTTCCTTCTCGTAGTGAAGGCCGTCTCGCTGACAGCCACCCAATGCAGATACCGATCTCGCTAACAGTTCAAAAGTGTGCGAGTAACTTTAAAAAGACACACCAGGACACCTGGCACGAGGACTCGAAGCGCTTCACCGAGGACCAACTTGCGGCACTATCTACGCTACTCACAGGCTCATCATACTGTACGTCGCAAATTTCTGTCATTGCGTGGGGGCCCTTATCCGTGCGTAGATGCGTAAACGTTATCCATAGGATTCCTACTGGCTCGGCTTCTCGTTCGTGTAGCCGACTCGATCTGACCCTCATGTAGAAAGTGCTCGAGTTTAAGTAAGACTAATCTGATGGCAAGTTAATTACTGGACCTATTATCTTCCAAAGTGTAGTCCAATGTTCCAGCGACGCTGGATTCTGTGATGCTCAGAAGTCACTTGACCCTAGAAAACAATTAACTATGAAGGAACACCGCAACGAGCCACGAAACATGAAGTAGAGTACGAGTTTCTCGAGAGATAGATTTACACTTGAAGTCCGCCAGGGGTTGGAGGTGACATACTCGTAAGGCGAGAGCGAGAGCCACCAGGTGTACTTTGCCCTTCCTCTATATCAGGTGAGGCGAGCGACGACTCTGTTGTTTCACGACCGTTGGCAGTACCTGCCCTCGCGCCTGCATCCGGAACGAGGTCTATGGGTGCGTTTTGTCGATTTGCGTATCCAGACTTGACGCGGTTGTTTGATACCGATTCACTATCATAATGATCGCCAAGACTGAGTAACGTCATCGTGAGAGAGTGGAAGAGTGCTGACACTTACCGGATCTCGGCAATAAGGTCGTCGATATCGTACCAAGCAACAGCGCTATACGCAATGCCGCGGAACCAACCTAACCGGTCTGCGGGAGAGATGAACGCGTGTGCGTGCAAGTGATCTGTGACGGGGATCCGCGAGTCTCGGAAAGGAGGGGTAATAAAGCCGATGCGAAAATTGGATGGGCGGGTATGGACCTGGGTTGAGGCGGTGGTCAGTGGCCCAGCGGATGTCGGCGAAAGGAGGGGCGAGTCCATAGGAAGGAGAGAGGTGAGTAATTTGGTGGCCGTGTCACGGAGGAAGGTGAGGAGGGGAAGGTCGCTGGAAGACTGAAAAACAAGCATAAATTATCAGAAAACGTCGGTACGAGCGCACTCACGAGCATGTAAATAGATGGGACATGGAGACTGGTGAGTTTCGTCATGAGAACAAGAGAAAGACAGGCGTGAGGGGGCAGCTGACGCACTTGAAAGCTACGATTATGTGTCCCTTGCTTGAAACGGGATTGGTCTTCTCGCGGTAGACAGTGAAATTGTCGTCACGCCAGAGGACCTCTGGTTGGGAAGTCGACGAAGATGGCGGCGGGGACAGTGTACTAAGGGCGTCGCGTTGACGCTGAGCTTGCGAGACAATCCCGCACATTGGACAACCAGGTTTCGGTGCGAAAGACATGATGCAGGGTGTGTTGAAAACGGCCGGTACGGTCGTTTGATTGTTGCTGTCGTCGTCGTTGTCGTCGTTGTCGTATTTGTCCCAGGATTGGTGCTATTAATGGTGTTGTTGCTGCGGTTACGTCCACCCCGGTCGTCTTCCCTTTCGTTGACCGAACCTTTGGATCGCTGCAGATGTGCTTTGTCACGTGTCGCACTTTGTAACCCGATGTCTCCGAGCACCGCCGCTAATACAATTCCCCTGGCCTTTGAAACATTTCGAGACCACTTGGACGAGCACCACGACAGGCGAGAACGACTGATCAAGGTATATTATCCTCGGTTTCAGGTAGTACGCCCGTTTTTATCATCCTGCCCGTTCTTAGGCGAGCCGCGACATGACGGCGGCCTCCAAGAAGGTCATCTTTCTCATCCATCGAGTATTGAACGAGGTGCCCGGCGACGATCGCGCACTTTCCCTTCATGCCGCTGCCGAGGCGAGAAGGAGGTTGGCTGATGTTCGTCTCATGATGGAGAATGTCGCCCACGAACTTGACGGTGCTCGTTTCTGGCGCTATGCCCAAAACATATCTGGCGGACTCCAAGAGTATATTGAAGCTTTTAGTTTCTTCCATTACGTCGAATGTGGTGGACTCGTGTCTTATGAACAAGTGCAGGCAAATTTGTCTGATGATGCTGGTCAACCCGTGCGTAGGGCCGTGTATATCGGCCTTACGCCATAGAAGTTAATCAGACAACATCGTCTCGATCTATCTCCAGCTCTTCCCGGTACCGTTATCAGACTATGCTCTAGGGGTATCTGACTTCACTGGAGAGTTGATGCGCCTCGCTATAACCTCAATGTCCAAACCCAATGGTCGAACAAAAGCCACACAGATTTCGGAATTTGTCAGAGGCTGCAAAGCTGGTAAACTCTCTTCCTAATCTTGTCGGCTAGGTCATCCTGCCAACCTGTCTCTAGACTTTGAGACTCTGACGCCTCACATTCACGACTTACACAAGAAGCAAGTAGTTACTACTCAGTCGCTTCGAAAAATCGAAGAAGGTCAATCGTTTGCTATTACTTCGTCAGGCATCCCCTGATCCAGTCCCTCTTTCCCAGCTGCATACGCAATCGCTATACGTAGCTCAGAATACGAGCTTTCTCCCTGGATGTTAGACCACATTGTCAGCCAGGTTTCCGGGGACAAGGAATCGTTGCTAGTTTCTCGCTAATGCCGGGGTGACATCAGTCACTCCGCAAAATGTTTATGTACGGACGGATGTAGGCTTCCCTGGACTAGGTCGCCGAGGCAGGAGGAGAGGGCCTGTAAGCAATCGGGATCCACCTACGAAATGTAGTTTACGACCTCTCTCACAACTGAACAGCTTGAAGAACGTGAAAAAGAATATATCGCAATCATAAGGAAAGGAAATCATTCCGCGATGTTCTGTTTGCTCCTCAGTTGTTCCTACTTGGTAGCCAGAGCCTGGTCGTGCCGAACTTTGTGGGACCATTGCCACGAAAGTGCTGCGGCAACAACATGCTGGAACTTGCACGCCTTTTTATTACTACCAACTGGTCGGTGCGGATGTACACTTTTTTTTTTTTTTTAAAATTTGAGGCAGCTCGGTAGGAGACGTGTGAACTAATACGAGTGCTCAAGTTGACTCAGACTCGGACAGCCCTATCGACATTTAATCATTATCACCATTCACGACGAAGAAAGCTTGAATAACCATATCTGTTATACGTCTGCTTTCACACAAGTCTGCAACTAGAGCAGTCAGATCTTGAAGGTCATCGTACGAGGCTTGATCGTGAAGGATCTCATGCCAATCTATTAATGGTCTCAGACACCCTGTCCGTTGCCTTCCCTGACACCGTAGCGCCAATGGGGCCCGATAATAGTAATCCAATAGACCTTTGAGACCGCAGTTCCGGGCTCAGTTCCGTGAAAGGCTGCGTCTATCTGACGATTTATTTGCTTTTCGGACGAAGGGATACCAGCCTGTCAATCCTCGCTATAGTCCTCGCTATTCTTGATCGCGACGACAAGGCGCGTAATTGATCAAGGTCGGGGCTGGTCGACTTGATGATCTCATGAGAGCAGACCATTGATTTAGGCGGCAGTAAGGTGGAATGAAGTAGCATTGGGAAAGGGAGAACAAGGTGTTCAAGATCGTGTTCCACGCCCCGCTTCATCGATTCTCATCCAACAGAGGGTCTTCCAAGAGGTTTTCAGTAAAATGCTGCAACAAATTGCCAAGGTGGGTATCGAACATAGTTTGGTCGACTATGGTGTGATATCAGAGAACTCGATAGGTTGTTGTGATTGTTACGGTAGGACGCGTGATGCGTGACTTGTGACAATGATGCTCAAGATTGAAACCTAATTGCTACAGACCCTAATTGCGAAGAAGTGCGTGGGAGAGTAAAATATTTCCGGGATACCTATCGAGATACAAACTGGTCGTAGCGTGTACCACTGCATTTATAAAACTCGCGTAAATAGAGGTGCCCCGAATCGCAAGTCCGTAACCGATACAGCATATTGCAGAGGGTACATAGCTGTTATTATAATGCAATAAAAATAGATCTACTTCATCTGACGATTTATTTGCCGTTCCAGCGAAGGGAGGCCCGGGGATACCAGCCTGCCAGTCCTGGCTATTCTTGATCGCGACGACAAGAAGGGGGCACAATTGACTAGAGTCGGGGTCAGTCGACTTAACGACCTCGATCATGAGGCCTGAGGCCGGTGACTTTGCACCTCAAAGTTTCGTGCTTCAATTCTGCCTTATACTTTTACTTCCGAGTCCATTATGTTCACGAGCGTAGCCACCTCGTTCTCTTGGCCTCGCGTGATAACAAACATGGCAATAATACAAAGAGCGTGTCTACAGGAATACAACAAAGCACAAACCAAAACCAATACGCGCGGGGATGTAACTATCGTACTACGTTGTGGAGGAGCATACAGAAAAGTCAGAGCTAAAGGAAATGTGTGATAGCTTCTCAGGAAGCCCTTCCGTTCCAAGTCATTGCCTGTGTACCATAGACTTCCACTCTTCCACCCTTGATGCCACCGTTCGCCCGCACGATTGCCCAGCCGTGGCCGAGAGAAGTAGCCTTCAAGTTCACGCGTTCGCCGTCGAGGACCACTTCCGGTAACAGGGGCCGAACCTTCTCGTCGCCGTTATTCGTAAGATCGTCAGTATGCACTAGCAATGACAAGGGACCCTTGGGGACGATGAAGACCTGGGTCGGTGGCCATCTTTCACCTCCCACAGTGGATGCAACTTCCGTCGCAGAATCGGATCCGACCGCCTCGCCTGACCCTTCGCCCTTTTCGGTAGACTCCGACTCGGCAACTATGTTGGTGGACTCCGCATCGGGACTGATAGATTTGCTTGTGCCAGCACGAGCCTCAGCCCCGATGGACGCAATGTGGGACTGCATGGGACGTCGGTGTGCAAGGAGAGGCACCGCTGGCAAGCCAATCATCGTGAATAGACGTATGATCAGCGCGCGCACCAGATATCCCATCGTACGCCAGAGTAGGGGGATAAGAAATTCGACAGTGCGCCGCGGGTTGTAGACAGCGCTGGCTAGACGCCGCGTTGGAGGAGGTGGTTTGATCTCGCGGTTCAAGAACTCGACCTCTGAATCGTATTCTAGATCAGTTGACTCTGCTTCTTGCTCTGATGCTGCCGGCACTGTCTCTGGTTCGGCTTCTGGTTCGGCGTCCTCCTCTTCCTCTTCCTCTTCATCCTCTTCCTCCTCCTCCAGCTCAGTGGCGAGGGTATGTGGAGTCAGGTACGCGATTCCCCACGTAGCTTTACCAACAGGTAAGAGCTTGTTTGTGGGAAGAGCGTACACTGGACTGACAACGCATGAACCACCGGATGACCCGAGGGACAAGTGCAATTGATGGGAGCCCCAGTTCTCCGATTCCAGGACCGCGTCTGTCAAGGGGTTATATACCACGAAGCGTGGGTGCTCCGCCAGAAGCCCGTGTGAGGCGAGGTCGAGATCCACCGTTATTGGGCGTTCGACGGCGACGGTGTTAATGGATAAAGGCACTGCGTGAATGCTGACTGGTTGCTCGGGTGCAGCCGATGTGATGAAGGCGTAGCCCTCTTTGGCGCCGAGCCAGTGAAGGCCGAGATCGGGAATAGCGGACGACAATTCGGGCTCGGAAGCGATGGCCGTGTAAACGCGGGTTGGAATGGATGTACTGCATGTCACCGCGCCGGAAGAATCGAGCTTCAGATTTGCCCCGTGAAGAATGATGGGTTGGTGTAGTGCGACTGTAGAAGGTCCCCGCTTCGGCACGAATACCAGGAATGCCGCGTCGCCATCTGTGGTGACACCCTTCGGATAGTACTTGACGCTATGCAGGGAGCCCGTCAGCTCATGTCACAAATACAACTGGTAGATAGCGATAGGGACGGACCTTTGTGGCCCAATAGCCCAGCACCCCCACGGCTCCTTCATAGAGACAGACGAAAATAGGCGAGATAGGCTCCCGGAGGACTGGTTCGCCGATGCGGGAGGAGCGAGCCAAGGGTCTGTCTTCTTCAGCACACAGCGAAGATCACGGCCATGATATCCGAGCCACTTGACCTCGCCCGAGGGATACAGCAGCCTGTAAGTGACCAGGAAGTCTGCCTCTGTTTGGTAGCGGGGCAGAGCTTTTAGCTTGAGTGTCAAGAACAGTGTGTAGGGTTCGTCGACGATGTTATCTTCGGTCGGAGGCGGGAGGGGGAAGGGTTCTACGGACTTGTTGCGCACGTCGACGGGGGCAGCCGGTACCTCCTCAAAGTTGTACGCTCCCCATTCTCCCTCGGTGTGATCACCATCAACGGGGGCATTGGTCCACGCCTGAACTTTGACACCGTCTTGTTTGAGCTGTTCAAGAGCAGAGGCAGAACCAGTGCGTGCCCTGAAAAGCAACGAGACACCACCCGCTCTGGCGTTGGAGGGGACATCAACGACGAGGGTAGAATCGAGCGGGGGAAAGAACATGATAACCGAGATGATAGGCTCGAACGCTACGTGTACAAGGTGACAGGAAATGTATATGTAGGCAGGGTTGTAGAGCGTGGGTAGAGCGCAGACATGGATT
>JAFKAC010000208.1:0-65126 GCA_025766275.1 Lactarius indigo | reverse complement strand
AAGTGACACATAGAGAAGTAAAATTATGCTAGGAGATCCCGCGCAAAGAATGCACACCTCGACTCGCACGCCAAGAAGTCCCGGATATTTCGCACCTCCGCCATTTTATATATCGACGAACTCCAAGCCTTTCTTCTCATCCGAACACGCTGCGGTCTCCATGAGGCTGAAGTGCCCCACGGGAATTCCTGACGGGTTTACCATACAGCGGCACTTCGCCGTACATAGTCGGCTTTTGGAACCCTTGGTTTGGTGCATGAAAGCCATTGTCAGAGCCAGGATTAACGGGCCCATTTATCCACTACCGCATTGATCAGCAAAGTGGTAGACAAAAAAAAGGGCACCGTACCGAAGGCATGTATGCTGCCGGGTGGAAATAGGATTGCGTTTGCAAATAGGGCGTCGTAATCGTCAGGCGCTGGAGGGTAGTTTCAATGAGGCGTGCCTGCCGGAGTAGAGGCTCCGCTGCTTTTTACGCACCGTGTGTGGGCTGAAAGCAGCAGGCAGCTTCGCCTTCCACACAGGCGTGAAAGTCCCCGGAGCCCGCAAACGCGCATCCTCGACTTCCCATTGTTTGATGAGTGTTGTCAGGCGAGATTGGCCGACAGACTTCCATATGCCGAGTGGAACGAGAAACACTAACACGATGCCGAGCAAGATGGCGGTGGAAATCCACCGGGTCTGATATATTGCGCCGAAAGTCTCATTACCTATCTTCTTTTCGAGCGCTTGGTATATCGTGTCGTTGAGCCCTATAGGAATCGCAAGTGCGCATCTGTCGCCCAGGTCAGCGCAGCTCGTGTAACTCTTTTCAATTTACTTACATAAACATGACAGTCAACCAGATGCCTTCTAGCAGAGGCTTGTTATAACGGCTGCCCACGCGATAAGCTGAGGTATACGGGTCGCCCACGCATCGGCGGTGACCTGGTGGTGGTTCAATGTCACAAAAAAATGGGCACGATTGGTACTGACGTGCTCGTGCAATTCATAAGGTAGGATAGGCACTGGTTGATTGGGATTAAGATGCTGCGGGCGGACAATTAGGTGCCATCAACGACAAATTTCCATAGGGCTTGGACAAACCAAGACAACTTGACCAGCAGTTCGCGCGGAGACGATAGCAACGCTCATAGTGGATCAGGGAGATCGGCGGTAGTTAGATCGTCGAGTCTTTGAAAAAGTAAGTAACGACAAGCCAGCTGTCAATAGCAAAAACAGTGAATGAAAGAAGGATGGAACCACAGAGACCAGTCTGTGTGAGGATGAGAGGTGGTGTAGTAGAAAAGTTTGATTCTCTTGTTGGTTCTTCGCCGCCTCCCGCAGCCGCCTTCCACAGCCGCGGCGGATAATTCCGTCATTGGTTGATATGCTGATGCGTTGGTAGGCAGCAACCAATGGCCTCCAAGATAAAAATACAATATTGCTCCTCGCCTATGCTGTATTCCTGATCTTACAAATGGGTAACCGATATAACCTCATAGCGAAGTACTCTCGCGTGTTGCCCCATCGCACCTCTCCTGGCATCGTCGCGACATCGATATCCTCCCACTCCACGTCGATGCCAAGTTCGGAGAGGTGAAGCTCCGCTAAGTGTGTATACACGTCATAGAAGAGCGCATCTAGCGGGAGTCAACGTGGTGTCCCTGATGAAGCAAGAAACGAGTTACTTGTTGCTCCCAATCCATTGAAGAAACTGAATCGGGCATTCGGGCCGGCGAGCAGTTTCGGGAGATGGTCGAAAAACAGACGCAGATCTGGGAGTGCAGCTCTGGTACTTAGTAGACTCGGTATAGATATGTTCTTCACCTTCGTATTCCTCCGAAAACGTGTCCGTGTACACCGCGTCGAACATCATGTCTTCGAGTATTTTGGTACCCACGAAGTCTTGCCATTTGCCTTCGAGAACGATGACCCCTTTCCTATCATACCACCCTCGTTCGCGCATGTACCTTAAAACGTCCGGGTGGGTTCTATAATGATGTGTCTCGAGGGTGGAACTGGGAGCGCCTGGAAGCACGCATCGATCTACTTGAGCAAGTCAGCTCGGCGCCGCGATATCACGCCACCACACACGATTCCCAGACCGAAGCCAATGTTCAAAACTCTCAGCCCCATCTCGGCATTCGGGTGATCATCGCACATCCCGCGCACCGTTTCCTGCACTTAATATACTACCACCCGTGAGCATGCAAATCATTGGCATTCAAGAGCAGTGAACGCACTGATCCCGCGCTCCCAACCCATCATGACACCTATTTCGTATCGCCGCTTTGAAGCAGACAGATCTCTTGCCCGTGCTCATCGCTCGTATACGGAGGCGGGATGACAAAAACTTGTCGGTGGATCCCAGCGCGGTATCGTCCTCTTCTTTGAGCAAGAGCGCGTCAGCTTCTGCGCTACGGGAGGCGAGTAAACGAAGGATCAATTCTGGTCCAGATTCAGCAATAGCTAGCCAATGACAGACGTAAACGCGCACATACCCGAGCGGATGCCTGCATCGCGGATGGCGCGATAACTTTCCTCGTCGTTGAGAGAAAGCGCGATGTCACCTGCGGTGTTTCCTGCATTATCCACTGCAAGCTCTCCGTTAGGATTCACAGGCGGTAGGAGTAGTAACGGGATTTCACCAGAGTTCCACACCGCGCCGTGTTGTAGCAGTTTTTTTACGAGCTCGGCTCTTCGACGCTTGCTGCTGCGTGCAGCGCAGACCACCCATCCTCCTCGGCCTGATACCAAAGGTGCGTCCTCGTCTAAAATTTTTGGATATCTTCTATTGGTGCGTATTCAGAATGGCATTGATGAGCGCCAGGCCGATTGCTGCTATTTCGTCTTCGTCCCTCGACATAATCCGGGTCACTACCCTCGTCAGCGACGACATCATATTCGTGTTTGGTACGCTCTTCGCCGTTGTCAACTGCAGAAGCAAATTCCGTCATGTCGTCGGAATTTACTTGTGACTGCACACTTTGTGGAACGAAATAACCCTTATCGGAATATTTCGCTTATCTTATTCGATTCGAGCATCTAGATCTTAAAGTTGCTGCGAGTGTAAGCGCGTCCTTCTCGACGCGTGCCTCACAAATAAAGCCTCAAGTTGCATGTTGACTGTCTACGTTAGGTCTCGGCCCTGCATGACTGGCGTACGTAAAATTGACCAAACACGAGTTACAAGGGTCAAAGACACCCACTCATGTGAAAATGCTCGCGAACAAGCATCGCAACGGCACCGCGTTTGCGATCATAGAGATCGTAAGTCCTTCGCTGCTCGGGTACGAGTTGGAGCACAGAATAGCAGGGTCCTCACCCATCCCTCCTGCTCGACAAAGCCTTCTCTTTAGTACGCGTCTCTGCTACATCTTGTTGTATGACTTCTAATGTCCCTGCAACGCGCTCAAATATATCCATCTCTAGATTCTCGTTCGGTACCACGGACTTGTCCTCTCCACGCTCCCAGGTACGGAGGAGACTTACAGGTCAATGCCTGAGGAAGAGGAAATCGAGCGTAAGTAGGAGGCACTGCGCCTTGCGCCTTGATGCAGTGGATGGTCACTCGAGGAGGCTGCAAAAAGGTATGGCTCTGACTTCTATGGCGCACACGGTCCATGGCGCATTGCTTTGAAAAAAAGACACAAGGTGAACCCGGAATATTATACCCGGGACGGGCATGCGCATGACGTAGACCCGGTAGACAGGGCCATACGTATTCAGCGTGAGAAGGAAGAGAAAAACGAAGAATGTGCTTAAAAGACCCCACGCCCAAGGTCCTCGATGCGTGCACGGCCTCCGACACAAACCGTTCCTCCACGGAAACAAGCGACACCGGCATCACCCCCGACCGAGGCACCTCACCCAGGGATGGTTCAGAAGAGGTGACACCACCCACCGCCCCCCTACATCCATGGTCAGAGGGAGCCAATGGCCACGCGAGGATCCGCAGCATCAGCTGCAGAGCACATCAAGGGACAAGCGTGAATCGTGTTCGCATCCGGTTCATGTGTCGTGTAGTACTGTGATAATCATGGATCGATCATAAGGTTTATAGTATTTGGTATTGAGAGCTGTGGCAAATCGTATCTTGGGCCCTGGAACAGGAGCAGTGGAAAGCAAGGACTCCAAGGATCGTGTAAAAGGGTTCCCGATTGGCGAGGACTATCCAAGGACAGGTCGAAGGGGCCAAGATATTGCGGACATGTGTTTGGATTAGCGGAAGGGCACGTAGCATGAGCTTTACAGGTTTTGACTCCTCTGTGGACAATGCAAAATGGTCGGATGTTGTCACAGAGAGAAACCAACAGTACTCACCCGCAAAGACGAGCTGCCGTGTCGCTTCAAAATCTTACCCTCGTGGCGAATGACATGGTCATGAGGAACGATGACCAGTGAATGCTAACATATCACGAGGTGTGAAGGAACTGCTATTTGGGTACACATGCATGTCCGTACCTTCTGGTACCAAGGTAATCAGGTCTGGACCTTTCTTGGGGACAAGTGGGATTTTCGTATAACCAACAACTTGAACGACAAGTTTCACGTGGCGCATCACACCAGCAGCTAGATAACGTAAGGCACTGCACGAGTGCAAATAATCGGAACGCTCACTTCGAGACTCAAGTAGCTCCGAAATACCCACCTACACCTGGGCCGTGGCCGATGAGGATGATACGCTTGGCCGTGGACAGCCTGTAGATAACAAGTAAGTGGAGGTGCACGCCTACGAGTCGTCTTAGTTCTCACGAAATATAATTGTCCCAAAGATATGTCATAATCTCGCGTGCATATTGCTCCGGAGATTTTTGTGGATACTGTGGTGCAAAACATTGTAACGGAAAATAAGGTCAGTTGTGAGGCTTACATCTCTGTTACTGGAAGGAGGCTTGGGGAATAGGTTGATATCAAGGAGGCCATAGTTCTCCTGCTGTATCCAGCGAACAAGTTGTTTAGAAACATCGATCTGGTCGGATTTGTGATATGATGAGGGGTGAGGTCGGACCAGGACCTACGATATATGAGGACTCGAGTTGAACGTCGCACGTCAGCCTATCCGAAATTTCGACGCGAAGGTTTGCCGCTACGTACAGAGGATCAGAACGGATTCGAAGACTCTGGGATTCAAGGGTTACAATTCATGAGCAAAGACGACGAGGACTTCATTGTCCAGCATGTCCTTTCTGCAAAGCAAATGATTTTTTGGTCCTACGAGGGCACTGAAAACCATTCTCACGAGCACATAACCTGGGCTGAGAACTTTTCCCGGACATCATCATGCATGAGTGGTACTTCAAGCATGCCAAAGTTTGTGTACATGTAGTCTTGTCTGTGTGCTTTGAGGATCTCTGCGAAGACATTTATTGAGGATGAAGAAGGAATAATGCTTGTAGCAGGCGCACCGGGAACGTCAAATGCGAGTTCCTCGAATTCTGAAAGAGTGAATGAGTCTTTGGAAAAAAGGTGGGTAGACTAGAGACCTTCTTTCGGTTCGCAAGCTTTGATGTTAATGATTCTTCCAGTATTTGCTTTGCTCCTTGGCAACGAGCCATACAGTCTCGGCTTCGACCTCGGACGCCACCAGGGCGGGCAGTTCCGGAGGCGCCTCACCCAGCAACATTCGACCTACAGCCAACGCACAATTGGAGATAGAATCAAGGGTGTACCCTCCCTGCATCTGTTAAGATCGTGGACAGCGTTTCAGACGGAGAGACGAACCTCGAGTGCAGCAACAAGCTTCCCACCGGCTAGGGTGGACAGCATGTAGGTCATGTGAGCATATCCCGCTGGCGTAACACAACACTCCCCGAGGATGTCACCGTCGGCGGCGTCGAACCCAGCTGATACTACAGCGAGTTCAAAGATTGCCAAGTAGAACACGTGCACTCCTTTACTCACTGATCACAAGTTCTGGAGCAAACTCTGTCGCAATCGGCATGACGATTTTGCTGGAAAGCATGGAGGTAATCTCCGTCAGTCGTGCCACTCTCGGCCCAGGGGACGTTCACGGAGCTTTGGCGAAATGATAAGGGCAACGGCCAAAACAAGGGGATTATTTCGCGCACTAGCCAAGCCCTTTGCCTTCGCCGCAAGACGACATGCCGCCAAATGTTCCGCAGGGGTAAAAGCGACCACCCTCGTATCTATGCAGGGAAATGTATAATACGAAGGGTCGTCATAGAAGGCTCTTTGTGTGCCATTCCCTAGAAATTGCATTGGGTGATTGATTTTTTTCCCACTTAGTACATACGCACCGTGATGAAACATCCCTGGCCGTCGGTGCGGTTAGTCATGGTTATGATTGTGAATTTATTATTTGTCTACCAATCTAAGATGAGGATGCGCTTGATAGGCGTAAGCTGCTGCACAACCCTAGCCGCGACTGCAACATTATTGAAAAAGCAGAAACCCATGGGGCGATCCGGCTCAGCATGATGACCAGGAGGGCGAACGATCGCGAGCGTTTTCTTCAATTCACCACGAGCCACAGCAAGAGAGGCTCAATGACACCGCCACAGCTTAGAAGAGCCGACTCGTTGTTTGCGGACTGACGTAGAGCGAATCGTGCTCGTAGAATGCCTTGGAGTCGATTATTTCCTGCCGCGTTAATGCTCCGAACATGAAATTAAGTTAGTATCGGAGACGATTGTCCGCAACACTTACATTTCAGGGCCAATACCATTCTCCAGTGCTGCTCGGTATGTACGAGAAGTACAGCCTCACGCTGCACGCGACGGAAGGGAAGGCGCTTCATTGCACCGAGGCATCCATGCTTGAGTAGCATGTTGTGTACGGCTACGATGCGCTGCGGCTGCTCCGGGTGTTCATCACCTTCATCTGGACTATGCGACATCATTGCCGCATCGTACACATAGCCAACAGAATACGTCGGCGGAGCGAGCGGAACAGACGAAGCACGCGGTCGGGAACCTGCTTCGACGAGTCCGAGATGGTCGAGTGAGCCCAAATGCAGAGGACGTAGAAGCCTATCCATACTCGCACCAAGATCCATCATAACGATTCCGCTTGGTGACTGAGCGCTGTTAGCCGTCTCGGAGACCATGTCAACAACCGGCACGGATCGCTGACCAAAGATTCGGAATACTACTCGAAAGGCGTGGTGGCACTCCAAGAGCCAGTGACCCACCAAATCGGAATCCGCCAATTAGAAATAACCCTTATCGGTCAATATTTCGCTTTGCCACAAACACCCGGCAGGAACGTGTCCACTTGTAAGCAGCAAAAAGCAATTTTCATTCCTAAGCAGTAAGCGACGGAACAGACGGAACTATTGATTCCAACAAAGCGCGAAGATAATCGGTGGAACTGCCGCTCTCCGAGTGCACATGGGAGAACATCCGAGTTGATACAATTACTATATGTAAACGCGGCCCAAAGTGAGGAGGGCACTGCTGCGTTGTCATGTAGCGGAGGATGTACGGTAAATACCTGATATATTCCAGGGGGTAGCACGGGTGAGGCCCAGGGGACATGCACGGAAGAGGAACCGCATCGGAAGCGCACGCTGGCAACGAACGCACGCACAACCAACAGTCAGTCGTCCTCGTGGATCGTAATAGTAGGTGCCACTGCAACCGGCACGTTGGGCGTGGAGGTGGGTTCTTGTTCGTCCTCCACTGGCGCAGTTTGTGGACCCGTCTCGTCATCGTTATCACCGTCCTCTTCTCCATCCTCACCGTCGCTCTCTTCTCCCGGCCTCCGAATACTAGTTCCTTTCCATTAACCACCCTGCGCTTCTTTAGGACTTGCTCGTCGCTCGCGCCAGTGACCTTCCCTCCTCCTCCCTGATCTGCAGACTTAGAGCCCTTCGCACGTTCCTTCTTCTTCTGCCTCTTCGAACGGTTCTTGGCGGTTTTCGCCTCGGCCTCCTGCTCGCGCTGTCTCTTCTTATCTTCAAATTCGCGTGATACAGCTTCCTAAATGGACACACAAACACCCGTCTGTACAGAGCCGACGTCAACGATAAGAGGCGTACCTTATGCGCGCCATCGTGTATGGCTTTCAGTCGCTCGTACTCCAGCCTGCGGCTTGCTTTGTATACGTGAAACTCGCCACTTCCAGCTCCCGCGCTCGAACCCTGTACGTTCTTCATCATTTCGCGGGGAGGGCGAATCGTCTTCTCTTTTGGCGGCGCAGGGATCGCTGCCGGCTTTGCGGGGTCCTTGAGCAGGCGCTCAAGTTGTTGACGCTGCTTTTCGAGTGCATTCCGCGCGTGTCGTGTCGATGTTCCTTCTGAAGCAGCCCCGGGGACTGGTGATGGAGAATGAGACATAAGGACGTAGAGTTCAAGGATGAACCGGATTTAGGGTTAGGGTCTTAGACAAAGGATGTAAATTATATCAATATTTTCTTTTTGTGCTTTTACAGAAATACAGAGTGTGAACATCAAAACCATCAT
This sequence comes from Lactarius indigo, assembly GCA_025766275.1. Taxonomy (NCBI): domain Eukaryota; kingdom Fungi; phylum Basidiomycota; class Agaricomycetes; order Russulales; family Russulaceae; genus Lactarius; species Lactarius indigo. The sequence goes on along the minus strand of JAFKAC010000208.1, from coordinate 56,719 downwards.
ACGACTGCTGTATCATTAATGCAATGCAACTTGAAGGGAAGCGGGAAGACATACGAAGTACAGCGTTGATGCAACCGTCGTTTTCAGGGTTGTTCGTGACCTGCGCGTACTTGCCAAACACGACCTTGCCGCCAGCAGTGACCATTCCAAGCTCTGACACGTTAACTTCGATGACAGTACCCTTAGTTAGGACACCAAGCTGCGTGTACATGGGGGATTGGGGGTTCTTCTTAACACCAAGAATCTGGAGTTGGAATGTCGCCTTGAGGTCGGCTGCGCAGAAAATCGATAAGGACACACAAGGAAGGCGGGGCGAAAGTGGGAAACGCACGATGTGTGACATTCGCTTTCTTGTAGCGCAGAGCCATGGGTCTCACGAAGCGCTCCATTTTGACCGGCTTACGGGTGAAGCCCTCGCCGACGAAGGTAGCCTTCGTGACCATGCGCTTCCACGACTTTTTCTTGCTCTTTCCGGTACGCATGACCTTGAACATCTCATCTTCTGCGATACCTCGAACTTTAGGGTAGAGGCACGGCATACTTGGCGGCCTTGTCCTTTCGCTTTTGCTTGATGGCAGTAGACAGCGCCTTGGCGTCCTTCTGACCTTCTCGGTCGAGTAGAAAGGTAGGGAGTGCGCCATCTGGAAACATTGGAGGAGTCTTTTTGTTTGACATTACGCTCGTCGTGGGCTTTAAGGGTCTTTTTGAGTTGCACCTTCTCAGCGTGTCTCTTCGCGTGAAGAAGCTTGGCCTTGAGACCAAAGGCCTTTTGCGCAACAGCGGATTGTCGATGAACCGAACGAGCTTCAGCGCTTCCGCCTGCGACATATAAGCCAGGAAGGAGGAGTCGCAAGGCGTTGAATACGTACTTGCGTTCATAATGATCTAAACGGCGACCGTGTCGCTTGATGTGCTCCTCGATATACTCATTCTAAAAAGAGGATTAAACGAAGAACTCAAAAGCGATAACAAATCTGTACCTGAGGCTAGGATTCCGAGCGAACGAGATCAGCAAAAGAGGCAGCGAGATGCAATAAAAGCACTGACCATGGCAGAGGAGTCTTCGGCGGTTTCTCGGAGCCTCAGACCCTGTGGAACCCGTAACTTGCACGTGCGCTTATTGTCGCTATCACTGACGTCCGTACAATATTCAGATAAACATGTTCTATTACGTCGTGTACTAAAACTAGATACGAGTCCCTGTTGCGAGAATACACGCTAATCCGAGACAGGCTTACAATATGCGCGCAAATGCTGGCCTTTGAATACCGGCGCGAAATGCTCCATGACAGTCAGATCTCCCGGCCTGAAGGACCTCCTTCAGCGACAAAGCAATGACAATGACAAGGGTCCAAACCTTTTCGCATCCAAAGTTACGTCAAAGCGACGGAAAACGCCAGCGATGAGAGTATAGAGTTCGCAATATGCCAGATTTATGCCTATACAACTACGGGGACCTTTCGAGAACACTGCCAACGATGCCTCATGTGTTTTTGCGTCTTCTCCTAGCCAGCGGTCCGGGATGAACGCATCCGGGTCGGAGAACACCACGGGTGAACGGTGTACACAAAGGAAACATTGGCCGACGACAGTCTGTGATCTGGTGAGCATGCAACGGAATCGGCTGGACGACATGACTTACTCCGCCAGGAATGAAAGTCCCGGCTATCATGGCTCCATCCGGGGGGACAACACGCGGTAGCGCAGCGCCTCCTGGAAACATGCGAAGCCCCTCTTTGACAACCGCAGTCTGCAAAAGGCTGCTTAGCACGCGAACTGAACCAACCATCATTGCATAAGGACTTGCCAAGTACGGTAACTTTTCAAAAACTTCATAACGTGGTACCTCTTCCAGAACCGGCCACGCTGTATGCAATTCCTTTATAAGTCGTTGCTGTACTTCGGGGTTGTGTAAAACATGATACGAGATTGTCGTTGCGGAGACTGCGGTCGTGTCCGAACCTGCAGCAAGTAATGCACCCGCTTCGTGCCATAAGCTCAGCTTTGAGGGTAATGGTCGTCCTTTATTAGCATCGGGATCCAATAACGAATGATAAATGATTCTATGGGAGGCATTTTCCAGGCTGCCTGGATTACGCACTATTTCGTCAATCTGGTCCGTCAACACCTAGTGAATTATGGAGGAACGTGTTACTTGCCACTCTTTCTTTACTAGGGTGAACACATACCCCACGGAGTAAAAACACCGCCCTGGTGGCAGAGGGACCGAAATTTATACCGAACCACTTAGGAATGTATCCCATTATCCTCACGAAATTACCCAAATACTTGCCCATGGTAAAGAGAGGAAGGACCGCATGGGAAGCGAGGACAATATCGGACTCAAAGTCTGGCGCTTTCGTCGCGTCCCAGTTTTTTGCGTAGCAGAAGGACATAATCACGTCGACGGCAAAGCACTGGAAACCTAGCACGAGATCGCTAGACTTTCCTTTATATCGCAAGAACCAAAAGTTTGACCCCACAACACCGGTCCAATGTAAAGGTCCTCTCACCTGCCGCAAACTGATGGCCAAGGCGTCGCAAAGAACGTTCACCTGAAACGTGATGAGAAATTAAAACGGGGTTCCATCGGAGGGACGGTCCCTTACCCGTTCCTGTACGAGATCCTGCATTTGGAGGATCGATGTCCTGGAGAAGAGGGGTGCGAGGACTTCTCTACGCTGTTTAGCATTAGAGTAGCGTATGAAGCCGATTGTTGATGTGTCCAAGTCGAAGGCGCGGTAGAGTAAGTAGTCCTTGTCCCATTTGTTCCTGTGGTTATATATGTCGCTATGCGCAGCGGGATTCGAAAAGTGAAGCTGCGAGTAAGGTGGATTTAGGGAGAACAGCCCATTCAGCCGACTTGAACGAACCTCGTTAGGTGCCAAACGAACAACCTCTCCTAGAGAATATATATATATATCAGGAGGCGCGCAGAGACAGCTTCGGCAGTTGTGCGCACCGTACTGTCGATGAAGCTCTGCGCGCAGGTCTCCCAACGACTGACCTCTGATGAGCTCGCGATAAGCCAACCATAGCCTGGAACACGCAGCAAGCTTTGGTCCAGGGAAATGCGAGAGCGGGTGGAAATATAGGTTGTAAATGATTCGCCAGGCGGAATAGCCGACAATGGTCGCGATCGCCGCGGGAAAGCCTGGGAGAGAGAAGAGTGCCATCCACCAATGGTGGGAACAAATAAGGACCAACGCGGACGCGTGTGCCTGCAACAAACGCATTTCACTTCCACGTTATAACATAACCACCGCGCGCCTACTTCTCTACTGCAATGTGGCAAGACAGCGCTGCGTACGGGGCTGCCTCCTCTCAAAATTCTTACTATGGACGCGGGAACCAACCAAGCGTACCACTCCAGTTCTACGACCAGTCCTCCTTTTACGTCGGCTCACGCTCCAGCCTCGAGGGCAACGTAAACACACAGGGCTCCATAGTGCCGCCGGGGGCATCTGGATACACAGGCAGCATCCAGCCTGCCGGGGGATGGTGGACCGCGTTCGGGACCGGCGGGTTCGAGGGCGAGCCTCCACTGCTCGAGGGTAAGCTCGGGCTTCGGCATACGTTCGACATTTCCCTTCATGTGCATTACTTATTACAGAGCTCGGCATTAATTTCTCTCACATACGAGCCAAGTCTATGACGGTTCTAAATCCCTTTCGCCGTGTCGACGAGCGCATAATGGACGACGCCGACCTTGCAGGGCCCCTCATCTTTTGCTTTTGCTTTGCCACATCCCTGCTTTTCGTACGTGCTTACTTACGCATGATGGTGCCTCGTACACGCTCACACCCACAATGCGCAGTCCGGCAAGCCACAGTTCGGGTATATCTATGGCCTCGCGTTATTAGGCTCCATGAGCCTCTATTGTCTCCTAAACCTGATGTCCGAGCAGGGCATCGATGCCTACCGCGTGCTCTCTGTACTCGGGTATTGCTTGCTGCCCATGGTGGGCGTTGGCGCACTTAGCGTCGTTATCACGTTGGAGTACGTAAACACTAAGCACCCTGTTGATGCCTCGTTCTGATGCACTTCTTTCGTAGCGGCATGCTGGGTTACATGCTCTCCTCCCTATCTATCGTCTGGTGTACCTACGCCGCATCAGGTATCTTCGTTGCCGTTCTTCGCATGTCGGATCAGCGTCTTCTCGTCGCTTACCCTATAGGACTTCTCTACGGCTGCTTTGCGTTACTCAGCGTATTCAACGTGGGTGGTTCTAAGTAGTTCATGTCTCCGTGTACCCGGATTAGCAGAGCAATAGATATAATATTAGTTAAAAATAATAACGACAGAACTAAAAGCGAGGCGATAGCATATAAATTACTTCTACTGTGGCGCCGAGCGGCTCAATTGCCTACTATAAAGCTTCAACAACGCGCGGGTCATCTCCCCAATTGGCATCGTTGCGTATTCATGCACGTATTGTGGCAGGGCGTCTTCAAGACTGAATCCTGCTTTCTTCGTGAAGAAGGGATGCATCACGTCTGGCGTCGCTTCGCCCAACTGCCGCATATGCAGTCGCTCGATGCGTCGATGTCGCGGCTGGTAGACGAGACCTGGGGCGTTCCCCGACGAGGAAGCTGCAGGCGCAATCGGACTCGGGGGAGGTTGTGCTACGTTAGTTGGCGCAGAGCCGGTGATTTGGACATTCAGCGGTGGCGTCGATGCGCCGCGGGAGCGTGGGGGCGTGAGGAGGTCTACTGGCGGTTCGAGCAGCGTCTGAGCCTCGTCGGCGTCGCTCACGCTCGGCATTGCGGACATGGAAAACGTTGATTTGTGGCGCCTCTCCCTTGCTGCGTCGAAGCGGGCGGAAGGACGTGTTGGTTTGGGTGAAACAATAGGCCGGTCGGCTGCCAGGTTCGTCGTGGAAAGGGAAGCAATGTCGGGAGGTGAAGATTCGGTAATTGTGCGTCTGCGTCTCGGCGTAGCTGAACCTGAAGTTGTGGGCATCAGAAGTCCAGCAGCTGGGCGACGGTCCACCAGGCCCTGAGCCTGAGCTTGATTCATCTCGCGTGCAAGATTCTTCCGCAGTAGCGTGAGCCACGAATACAACGCCATGTTCAGCGTGATGAAAATGTCCTCTCTTCTGGCGGCGGTCATGTCTCCCCGAGCGAACTGCGAGACGAAATCGTACTCGAGGACCCCGCTCGCTTCCTCGCTCTCCATTTCCATGTCCATAGCCGGTAGCTCGAAGATCGTCGAGACGGGCGTGTCTTTACGTAGTGCTCCAAGCCATCGTCGTACGTCCGTCCGAACGTCTGCGGGAACGGCACCATGATTGAGCGGACCGAGCCGAGAGGCCGACATGCCTGAAAACGCCAGATGCAGTTTGCGCTTCGCTGGGAGGTCGCTGGATTCGACGATGAGGTCGAGATCGGAACGCAGATCGCTTGCGGTGAACGATGCCATTTCGTTGTCCTCCATTGTCCGCGGGAAAACGGCGAGCCTCAGGGAACCGAGCGAGAATTGCATCCGTTGCTGAACGACATACGACAGGCTGTCTTCTTTCTCACGTAGACGTGTCCGCGCCGTCTGGAGCATAGCATTGGCGAAAGCGGAAAGGGGGTTATCTGGCTTGGGCGACTGGGCAATTCGGAATGCCTTCGACTCCCGTGCTGCACCTTCTCGTTGCGCGTCGAGGTTTGCTATGAAGCGAGACCCGTAGGAAACGAGCTTCGGTATGGTGCTCACTGAGCCTACGGCGACGACTTCAGTGCCCGAAACCATGAAGGAGAGGCGGAGCAATCGATCTAGAACGGCCACGTGAGGGGACATCTGCGACCAATCGTCCCAGACTGTGACGCTAAGAGGTTCGGACCTGAAAAGCGAATCAGAGATATCACCCTGGCACACGACTCGCGCAACTTACCAGAGATGCAATATCTTCTGGTAGTCAGATTCTAGCGTCATCTCCAGGTTCCCACTTTTCAACGACATATCGAGCATCCTTGGCTCTCCCAACAAGTCAGAAGAATCCAATGCAAGGGCTTTGCGGCGCATGGTGCTGAACGAGAAGTCGGGAATACGTGCGCGTCCCGAAATGTTGCCGGAAGCCAACATAGTGAGATCACCTATGGACAGCGAAAGCTCCGCAGACATCTCTTCGATCTTGCTACGCAGGGTTACATCCAACATATCCATCCCAACAGACGATATCGATTGCCCAAGATCCACATTTAGCCCTATACGTCTGATGCGGACAAGTACCGCAGTCGTGAATCCCGTCTTGGGTTGCGAAGCGCCTGACGTTGGCGGTACTCTCGGTTTGGAAAGTGTGTCCTCCAGCTCGCCACCAGATGTTGCACTAAGCACTGGGATACGGTCTAGCCAAACAGCTTTGAAGCACAGGACGTCCTGGAACCGTGAGAATCGCAGGCCCCCAGACACCTCCGTGTCGACCACAACTGACATGGAGCTCACGTCGAGCCCCGAAGCCTTGTCTAGCCGCGGTGAAAGTTGTGGAGAAGGCAAGATTGCGTGCGTCGAGCCGAACACAATCTTCGCTGAGGAACCCATGCTTAAGTCCGATGGTCAATCCTCCAACGTTTCCGATAAACGATATCCGTCGACCTGATTCGGAGACATTTAGGAGGAATCCCCCGCTTTCCCAATAGACCCCCGCGATGACGTTGACGTCCGGTTGGCATGTGAGTTGAAGTTTTGATTGATCTATGCGCAGAGCAAAGGTGATCTGCATGCTCGGGGCAGCTGGGGCGTGGATAGGAAGGATTCGGACCAAGAGGCAACGGAAGCGCAGCAGCACGAGTGGACGCTGAGGAACTACTCGAGCTTGCCTTGCGCATGCGACGTTCAGCATGGTTGACAAGATCGGTCATAAACGGAAGCAAGCTTGGCCGTAATGTGTTCTCGCTGGAATGGATTGTGCTCTTGAGCACGAGCGATGGTGGCTCCGCGTCCTGATGGAAGTCGGGTCTCGCTGCACCGAAGTGGCGCGGTACTCTCCCCAGACTGATAGCATCGGAAGATTGAACGACTCGACGAGAGATGCTGGCCGCATGTTGCCCTTCCTTTCGTAAAGAGAGCCCGTTCTGGGGGAATATGTCGCGGCGCCACTGTGCATGCGAACCTGTCCGCTGAGGAATACCATAGACAGGAGGATACTAGAAGCCGCAGGAGGCGATTCGTCCTTATCGACAGATACCCTTCGCACGTTTGGCTCTGGATCCTGTGCCACAGCTTGACGAGGGACGTTCACGGTAAAACGATCCACGCGCTCTTTGCCTCTCCTGTACACGTCAACAAGCGAGGCAACGTGGTCCGCGATGGAGGGTTCAAGGTCCAAGATGAAACCGCTGATATTTGCACCCACGCGAATTCGAAGGGATCTTGCCGATCGCTCGGTTCGCACCTGAGCCTTCATATCAGGATATATGAGACGGTTTCCTGTCTGGTGCCCGTCCCCCGCAAAGTCACCAGGGTACAGATTGCCTGAAACTTGGAACCGATAGTTATTAGTTCAAAAGACGGACTGGGTCACTGAAGCACAACACTACTCACCGATCCACGAACTGGAACGAAAATCCTGTCATGACGAATTGACTGTGACCCGTGTTCTTGGCCTCAAATTCGACGGTTTTGACTGAAAATAGGAAGGCTGGAACGGCTGGGTGCTGATGAGGTTTGTTGAGAGGAATTTCGATACCACTGTCCAAGGCAAGGGGGAACGCGACTCCAACGTCGCTGACACTGAAGATGACGGCGTGGTCCTTGAGCCATGCTGTGTCATTGAGGGGGGTTGACTCCCTGTCGTTGACCTCGAAGGCCTTCATGATGCGCTCGGTCTTCTCCTTGAATGCTGCAAGTTCGCGAACACGCTCGTCTTTCCGGTCAAGTACTTTCGCCTGTTCGTAAAGTCTGAGCACATGCGTTAGGAGACAACAACAGGGGGACACTCACTTGGAGATGATCCACAAAGTCACCAATTTCTCCGATCGAGCTAGGCTGCAAAATGGCATGAATCTTGCTAAACTTGATCCTCAGGAACTTCTGTGTGGTGCTGTGGTCGACTTCTACCTTGCAGTCGATGATAACGAAAGCAGAACGACGATTTCCATCAAATTCGACGGATTTCATCACGGCGAACGCTCTCGGCGCCAGAGACAGCCCCAGCCCCGTAACATTGAGCTGCCAGGATTTCCCTTTCCCTTTGCCCTTGCCTTCTCCGCCTTTCATCCCACCGGCGATATCTTGGCACTCGAAGAACAGCGTCGAAGAATGGCCCACCAGACCGATCCGGAAGCCTTTAGCCTTGAACGAGCCGCTCTGCAGAGTCCACTGTGACTGTGACGGGGAAGGAGGGGACACGTTCAACTTTTGAGACGGCGCGTTTCTCGCGCGTGCATCGGCAATAACGTGAAGCAAATCGTTGAAATCGTTTCCGAACTTCTGCTGCACCGAGAGTAAGGTGTCCCAATAGGACGGTTTGACTGTAATGGAGAAAAACCCGGCCGACACCAAGACGTGGACCCCATGGTTTTCATACGTGCCAGTGATCGTGATCGACGGAAGGCCAACTTTGAGTCTTCTCCCTTTCTCCGGTACGTCTTCCGGCCGACCTCCTTTGGAGTGTGATGCGATACTGACACGCTGGGAAGAAAACCTGAGACCAAAACTCGAGCTCATCCTCCGTGACTTCACTACGCCGACTCCTAGCTTGAGGTAGGCCAGCGTATCAAATAACTCCCACGACAACCAAGTGCCAGGGAGGACATGAAGAAAAACGCCGCAGGATCCCACCGAAAATTGGAGGTTTGTACTTGGGAACTTGAGCTGAGCAGTTGTAGGGGATGCCTGAGGGCTGGGACCTTGCCGCAGTTCCGATACTAAAGTCTGGATGGTCCGTTCGAAGCCGGGGAGATAATCGGCCTTCCATTCTTCGATGAACTTCCACAGCCGGATGGCACTTCGAGGAACGGAGAGACGTAAAGAGCCAATCACCAGCGCTGCACGGACAGTGGGGGAGAGGGTCATCTCGTGACGCAAGGCACAATTAAAGTTTGTCTTCTTGACCGATATCTCTGCCAGCATGTCTTGCGGAACGGGGAAGTCTCTATCTGAGGACGAGTGGGCCTCCAGAGCCATCGAATCGAGGAAGAGCGAGGCGTTGGCAGACAGCTCAGGGCGAGCTGTGTGACCCGAGTGGATCCGAATATACGCAGACGAGACGAAGTCAAGGTGGGAGACATTGTAGGCGACGATCAGTTTTTCGGCGGCTACCTGGAGGCGTAATGCGTTGAGTGAGAGAACAACATCGACCAAGAGTGTTGTCTTCCATAAACTTTGGGAGGCTTGCGGGGTGGGAAAAGGGGTCGGGGGAGATCGCGTTGCGTTTCTTGGTCTCTTGCGCAACCGGACGAGGCTTTGGGCCAAGTTGAGTATGTGTGGTAGCATGAGAACCTCAATGCCATTGAGCACAGCAGAGACTGATATTTGCTGAACCACCGAACGGTGCTTGTCACGGGAGGCGATAAGATCCTTTGGTGCCTTTGACGATGCCAGATGTAGCTCGGATTTTTTCAAACCGGCCGTGATGTCAAGCGAGCTGAGGTTGACCTCTGAAGAAGCACCGCGCGTGGGATGGAGCACCGATATCTTTGTAGACCGCAGTCTCACCCCAATCGCTTGGATGGGATGCTCATGAGCCGGGGCCGGGGCCGGTCGTAGGAGATCGGGTGCTCCGAATATTCGTGCGATGATGCCAAGGTTGGCGAGGCCGGTTGCATCACCATCGATGGCAAGGCCGGCAAGTTGGCCCTCGAGCAGTGCGATGACATCTTCTCTTGTCACCGAGTCATCCTCCTCTCCGGTAAGATGGTCGATGGCTTGGCGTTCGTCGACCGACAGAAACCGAAGACAGCTACGGATGTAGATGAGGATCTTGGAAGCTGGATGTACACGGATTTCGCGCGGCCGACCAGTTTGCACGAGATAGGACGGTTGTATGGTGGAGAGCGGGTCGACCACGGAGTGCTTCTGAGCCCACTGAAGGATCAGATGGATACGGACGCGAGCCCCTGACAGAATACGCGAACGCAGACGACGGTACGCGTCAATCGCGTCAACGATGGTATCCGTATGAGCTGAAACGATCTCGGGGAGGTAATCTGCTGCTTCGGTTTCCAATTCTACAGAAAGAGCCCTCCACATAAGATCGGCGCGTTTGTGGACGAATGCTGATGTTACCCCAGACAATGAGGCCTTCATGACGGTGCGATGATTTGACCAATCTGGTGAGCGGTGCACGTCGTGGAGATGAAGGGAGAATTCAAAGTGGTTGGCAGATGCGGCAAACGATTGTCGAGGGTGCTTGTCTTCTTTGTGCACCTGTCCCTTCAAGCCCAAGTCAAAGAGTTGGAGGTCTACCACTGCAACCTCCTCTTCGAGGCGGTGATGAATAGCGTCAGGAACGTGGAGGAGACCGTCGTGTTGATCCCGCAGCTTATTTATCAGCTGGAAAACCTGAACACGAATGGAGGAGACCCGGACGTCAAAAATCGAATCTTTTATTGCGTCTCGTTCCGATAAAAGATCCCGGATATGGGTCGTCGTTGCCGCATCGAGTCGTTGTTCTGGACTCATTGCCTTCACGAAACCAGTCAGATCTATGACAGAATATATCCCATCGTGCCGACGTACCGCTCGTGAGTTGTCTTCGAGAAGGTGGATTATCACTGATGGTAAAAGTGGTGTCACCCAAACTTCACACGAATGACTCGAAACGCGAATCGTCGAGGTGCTGCCTTCGTCCTCGGCTATGTCGGCCTTCCATTGCCTGAAAATATCATGTTCGTACTCTTCAGGTGCAACCGCAGGGCGCGCAACAGGAATGGTGTAGGGACGACGATCCTAAAGAGAGCTGGGGTCAATAATAACTTCAGGTGTCAAGGACGTGGTTCTATACTCGAAGGGCGAAGACCGGAGTACCGACCCAAAAGGAAGGTTTGTCCGTTGGAAGGCCATAGTGCCGGGACACCTTGGCATAACGAAAGGCGAAAGAGTGTTCCCTCGCTGCGGGATCATCTTCGAATATGCTAGGTAAGTCCGCCAGTGAGATTGTATGATGAACATGGGTACCTTCATTCCACTCAGACAAGTCACTGCCAAGGCTACTACCCTCCGTTAGATCAACATTGTCAGATTCGTCACCGCTCGACATGCTCTCATTGTCGGCATGATGTAAGGGTAACGTCGACGGCGGACGTGGATTTCTGAAAGGTTTTTAGGCATGTCTCCAGGGTGAGCGACAACAGAGAACATACGCAAGGCGAACGTCGTGATCGAAAACCGTGTAAGAACCTTCATCATCCGAGTCCGAGTATAGATGGCGGTAGGAGAACGGTGTTGGCTTCGTCAGATCGCTACGGTTCGGTCCATCGCTACGCGACGGCGCAGAGGAGTGAGCCTGGGGAAGAGGCCTGGGTAGTCTAAGAAAAGCGGTATGCACGCCCCGCGCTGCTCATTCCCATCAGGCTATTCAAGTCCCACCGAATGAAGATTGGAGAAACAAACGCACGAGGCAATGCCTGGCCCCTCTTTCCAAGGCTGATTTTTAGCTTCCGTAAGCGTCCTGTCGGCTCGTCCTGTTCGGCGAGAAATTTGGCTTGCGACAGGGCAGCCTCCTTCCAGCCTGAGGGAGAAGCATATTTGTCGAGGGCTACATCGAAAACGACCTCGCCGGCTTCGACCCAGTCATTATTCTTCCCTAGGGCGTGTAGGAACCGCACAATGACTTTAGGTACGGTGAAACTAGTGACCTTCTGGTAGTTGTTACCCGCCAAATCATTTGACGCCATCCGCAGTCCCTGAGGCACGTGGAGGTGCACAGATACAAGCTCGGCAGACCAGGTCAACTCCATAGATGCGACCGATATCTTCAAGAACGTGACTAAAATCCGTAACTTCGTCAGCATCGCATCAACAATAAACGTGGGGACGATGCGTACCGTCCGGGTCCAATGGTAACGCAAACTCGGCAGCCGGAGCATTGATCGGATCTTTGAAATTCATGGTAAAAGCATCAATGGCAGACTGCAACGTGCGACCTTGTGGCGCGGATAGCAGACCCTTCATGGCACCAAAGTTAAGCTCCCAAAAACACACGTAGGCAGCGGCCTGTGGTAGAGGTCCAAACAACCTGTCCGCGAGAATATCAATCCCTGACAGCTACGTCAGTGGCAGAGGTTGTCTCAGGAAGCAGGGCTTGCCGACCTTCAATTACAAACACCTCTGAGCTAGGATACCACTGAGATCGCGTGAAGATCGACCGCTCTGTGTAATCGGATTCAACTTCGCCATATATCGTGCTAGTGTTGAGGTTCAACTCGAGCCCGAAATTGTGAGAACGGAGCTGGAGCTCGATCTCCGGTACCGAAAGTACGACGCATCCCCCCAAGCTAACGTCCTGCGGTGACTGTCCAGGGATTGGGGAGTACGTCTCGTAGCCCGGAAGTCCAACGGGTAGAACGATCAAAGAATGGTGGACGCCCAGCTGTACTTCGACCTGCATCTGATTCGACTGTGGGGAAGGGAGTGACGTGAGTCAAAGAGTGACAATCGAGGAAGGACATGTCGCACCATCCCAGGACGGTACGTCAGATTAATAGGATCCCCGATCTGGCCCACTCCTCGCTTTTGCAAATATTCTCCAAGGGTAGAAAAGTGTGTAAAGGTACCAAAGTAATTCTGTTGAAAGATCATAAGATGCCGCATAGACCAGGCCAAACACTTGAATATAACATCGTTGAGCTGCAGGTCCCGCAAGATGAGCAAGTGAATTCGAATTTCATGGCGCGGAAACGCCCTCACAGTAAAGCTCAGCCTGAGCTGGTCAACGTTCTCTTCTCGAACATCTGAGTAATAGAGGTATGACCCATCGAGACGAAGCAGGCCTACGGTCATAAGTTTGGTGATAGGTTCCATGGTCTGGAGACGGTGTGTGCTCCACTTTGGGAGGGTGAGGCTAAGGGTGACATCCGGGGCGTCGATTGAAAAAGGAAATGATGTCCAAGCCGGCCTGAACTTGTCTGACACAATGGTATTTTCGCTGCGTAGGCGAGCGCCGCGTAGCGTAAGCATTGCTGCAAGGAAAAAAAAACTAAGCCACTCAAACGAGTCGTGATCCAAAGAACGAGATACAGACCATTCTCTTCTCGGAGCAGGGGCTTGTCGATGATATTGTGATCGTTCACATAAGTATGAATCACGTAATTGCGCAAGTCGAGATCAATTGCATAACGCATCGGAACCCAGGTAAAGTAGTCGCTCGGCGGGCCAGAACTCCAGTCTTTTCCTAGGTCAGTGAACATGTTGATGTGATCGCGCAAAAGATAGAAGACCGGTTGGCGGAGCGATACATGGAACGCCCATTGGCGGCTAGCGTCCCATTTCAATGGAGACGGCAACTCGCCCGAGACCTAGCGAATCGTCAGCTCGCACTACAGACGCCCACATCCACTCACTCTGCAAGACTCCGTGGTGAGCACGCGGACGTCGTTGAGACTGCTGGAAACTGTCACGCTGTCCAGGTGCACCTCGAGAAGTGGGTGGTAGCCTTGGGCATCAGCAACCATGGGCACCACGTAACTGAAGGTAGAATCGTCGCCGGCTCGAATGCTAAGAGAAGCGGCCTCGCGTGTGCGAGGTCTAGGGACATTGACGTATCCATCCCATTGCCAATTCTAGTACGTGAATCGCATGAGTACCGATGACGGCCCTTCAAGCGAAAGGAAGTTACCTTCGAGGCTTCGCGGAAAGGGATGTGTAGCGTCGTCCCGCCGCGGAGCTCGACGAATATCCGCATGGCAGTCCAAAGGCGATTATCACCGGGAAAAAGGCGACGCGTCTGCTCAGCGTCGTTGTACGTCGACGGAAAGAATATACGTTGTATTTCGGCTCTGTACAATAGATAAGCACAACGACTCGTGGTGGAACAGAAATGCTGAAACATGCCTCTGTCTATCTGCCCAAGGACCGTACCTCAGGATTCCACCATGCACGACGAGATCAAAACCCCACTCGGGCGACACGTCGCCATTTCCAATGTCACAACCCTCGTTGTCGACGGGGCGCTGCTTAGCAGGGACGACGCCGACGGCATCCGCGTAGTACGAGAGCTCGAGCGTGGGGGCCTCCAGCACTCTCCTCTGTATGGCGTACTCCCTTTTGGCAGAGTCAGGTCCGACGGGCGTCTCATTATCGATGCTCTGTGTGCGTTTGGTTCGAATACGGAACGACCTTGCGGACGTATCAGAAGGCTGTCTCTTAAAGCGTTGCGCTGCGGCTCGAAGGCCGTCGCGGAGCCTTGCAGAACGGTAGAGCTTAGCAAAGACCGAGTAAGTGAGATAGTGAAAGTAGGTGAAGCTCAGCGAACTGGAAAAGGAACGTCAATACGAGTCGTTAAAGTAGGGATAATACTTGCTGAGCTCTGCGAAGCTGTTCGTGAATATGGGATCCGGTGCTGACCATAGGGGCCTGGTACTGCTCATTTTCCTTGAAGGTGATAGTCGCGTTCTGAAACTTGATATTCAACACCTGTTTATACAAGTCTAAAGGCGACCTTGACTTGGAACGATCAAGAGAGTGAGATGCTGAGTGAGAACACGAACTAAACTAACGTACCGGAACTGTTCCAAATACGCCATCCGCACGAGCGAATTCGGCCACTAAGATATTTGAGGTCGACATATTCCCGAGGACGATGCCGCCATTGATTCCCTCGAAGCTGAGAGGAAGCAAGTCTTTGAAGTCGAGATCAGGGAGTTGTTTCCGAAGCCACTGGGTGAACCTGCGGAAAAACTTGGGAGTGGTAAACCGAGCTCGCGTGCGAGGAGTTTGCGCAATATCTAGACGAGTTTAGAATATCGCTTAGGAAGGAGGTGAGGATGCTGCACGCACGGTCGCCTCCCGCAGAAGATTTGCTGAATATTTGCCTTAACTGGGACGCAGCAGCGGGGCTCTGGGCGCGGCGTTCTGGGACGGGCGTCTTTGCGTCCATCTGTGCGACGATGTTGTCGAACGCGGCAGTCCGGTTGTTAATGAACCACTCGAAGCCTTCAAACGTCGCATGGAAGCGGCAGCGTGGCGATCGGGACGACGTGTTTCCGGCTACACAACAAAGTTATTATTGCCAAACCGAAAAGCAAGAAAGCTCTGCGCACGTTTTGGCTCTTCGCCGCCGGCATGGGCCTGGATGTGCTCGGAGGCGGTGAGGGCACGAACCCAGTATTGCCACCGAAGCTGAACTTTGACGACCCTGATGGACTGGTTGCTAGAGTGGTATCGAAAGTCCTTGAGGAGGATTCGTCCCGACAAGAGCGAGATGTGGAGAGAGCCTGGAATCGGGGCGCCCACGTCAGTCGGGCAAGGTGGCTTGTACCAGACATTTTACGCACCTATTTGAATCCATATGCTGGGGCCTCCTTTGTTCCAAAGGATTACGCGTAAGACGAGACTGAGGATGAATGCCAGCAGCCTGTTCCAGTACAGGATGTAGAAGAGGAGCGCGATGACTACAAGTATGGTTGTGACAAGAAAGTTTTGGTCGAGCATTGGGCCTGGGATGACGATGACGGCGAGGTATTCATGAATGTTTTAAAGAGGAGAAGCCGTGCTGGCGGTCGTGGCACTAGCACCGCGCAGGACACGGCAGAGGAGAGGGGCAGCACACCGGCGCGAGTCGCGATTTCGCGTTGACGTCACGTAATCTATATATAACCTGAACCAATGCAGCCAGCAACGGCATCCTCGACGGCAGCAACACCATTGCGACGTCTCGCCATTGCTTCAACGACCACCTGCGCTAAGGAAGCCTCTGACTATGGCAAGTGCATCGTCGCAACCTACACCGACGTCCACAAGGACATATGCAAAGCCGAGTTTGAGAGATTCGGCGCGTGTCTCCGCCAGACGGTATGCCCAACGCTCGCTTGCTCATTCACACACAATTCACATATACTCGTGTAGATGAAACGCAAGTGGTGACCCTAGCCGCACACCACAAGCATTACCTCTATATATTACTTAGCGTTGTCGTTGTAGAGGGACTGAAGCCATAAACAGAAAAAACCCGATTAAATACACGCAGCTTTACGGCTATCGCATGCAGTAACACAAGATATAAATACTTTCTCTAGCTATCATCCCCCGTCCTCTGGAGGGTCCATCCCACCAGGCACCCGCCGCTCTCGTTCTCGTTCCCGTTCCCCAATTTGCGTCTGCGCATTATCTGCCGGCGGAGTCTGCTGCCGTGCCCTAAACGACCGCTGCGCCTGCAGCAGCACGCGGAGGCCCTCGACGACCGTTGCGCCATTTGGCAGGGGGGCGTCGTCTGGTGGGGGTGGGGGCGGACTGTGCATATGGCGGAGCAGGAGCGAGGGGCGCAGGTCAAGCACAACTACGTCCGTGTCGTTGTCACCGCGGTCGAGCGGATCGGCGTATGTGTGCGCGGCGGAGGAAGTGGCAGGGGTCAGGTCGAGCGTCGCGCGGATGGCGGCTTTGGTCACCGCGCGCGCATATGCGGTCTCGTACGCCACGGTCGTGACGATGATCGACAGCAAGATGATGAGGAGATCGAGTAAGAGGAGCTGCATGCGTGGTGGCGTGAATGCTGCGATGACCGACGACCGACGATGGGATGAGTGAGTGAATAAGAGGGAAGAAACGACGACAACGCACCCATCCCGACAAAGTCCAGCACTACCGACCGACTGTGCGGTGCATTCGGGATGACGTGATTCCAAAAGCTGCCCGCATTGAATAAGAAAATGAGCATAAATCGAAAGCGCAGCGTGCGCCGAGGGCCGAATTCGCGAGGATGGGAGAGCTGGAACTGCCCTGCAGCACGGACGAAGAGGGTGACGATGGAGGGTGCGAGGAGGAAAGACAAAGCATGAAGTTGGTAGAGCAGCGCATCGAGCTGCCGGGTCAGGCCAGGTCAGGGTCAGTCGACAGAAGAGTCGTCTCAAATGGAGGAAAGCCCTGCTCACAGAATCGACGATGTGCTGCCGCTGGGTAGCATATCGAATGTGCATGGCATTATGTCGAATGAGCATCACATGTATGAGGCTGAGGCAGAAATGTTTCGCCTGCGTTTACAGCAGACAAACGTCCGAAAGGACGAATTGTGAGTAAACCTGTGCACCGGCGCTTATAATATTCCCAAGTTTTTAATACAACAACAAAAATATCGTCCCCTATGCTCATCGCACACCAGCTTCCTCGTGCACCGCCTCTGGCATCTTCTTCTCAGGAGCGCCAACGTCTTCTGGTGGCTCTACGACATGGTCGTGACCCATATCTTTATAACCGTGCTCCTCCTCCTGTTCGCCATCCTTGTACCCTTCCTCGAAGTCTAGATCCCCGTGGTAACTCGAGCCGGGAAGCCCCGCGCTTGGCGGATCATACAGCCCCATGGGCGTCGCTCCCTCGAAATCTGCGCTGGCGAGCGAGTACGCCGAGGACCTACGGGCATGACCCTGGCCCTCGACAGGCGGGTAGTAGTACGGGCTGTACAGTTTCGTGCCGCTCTCGTCGTCGTAGCGCACGAAGCCAGGAATGAGTCGCCCGCCGGCGCCGACAGACTCGCCACGTATATGTCTGGGCATGCGTGCTTCGCGTTTCTCGCCACGCACTTGGTAGACGTAGCGCGTTGCCACGATTGCCCCATCTTAATTTCGAGTACATTAGGGTGGTCGCTGCGGAGAGTAAACGGACTCACAGAGCTCTACGACGAGGATGACGGAAGCTAGGACCGCATAAGTGCCACGGATGGAGTTGAAGAGCGATGAGCATTGGTCTTGTGCCTGCGTGTTGTTGATCGCGTGCTGGCACAAGGCGACGGTGTCCTTGCTCGTGGCGTGCAGGACCACGGAGAGGAGGTATCCCGCCACACCGAGGTTGACCAGGAAATGGACGTACAGCCCAACAGCATAGGCAGTCACAAATGTTTGCTTGCGCACAATCACGCCAATGAGGCTAGAAAAAAAGTGGGGTTTGGGTCAGTGGCCAGCCAGTGTGTGACGGGGATATGCACGTACCCGACGGATGAAATTAGGAAGAAGAGTGTCTCGACGATCGCACCACCAATAAACGCTCCGCGCTCCCTACTCGTAAGCCTGTCCGCGGCTTGGGATATATACACTGTCACTCTCCGGGGCGGGGGGCAAAAAGAGAACACATACAGGCAACTTCGAACCAAAGGATAACGGATAACACTCCAGAAAGTATGAATCCGAGCAGGGCCATGATGATCACACAAATGCGAACAGGAAGACAACAGCAGAACCGGGGACGTTGGAATATCCAGTAGACAATACCGCGACCCATGATATCTTGAGTGGTAGTTATCGATAATTTGATGGTATAGGGCTAAGTGGTAAAGGGGAGTCGAATGGGTGGGTCGACACAGGCGTAGGGCCGAGCGTAGGGCAGTGTATTGGCAGTGTTCACGCATTCACGTAAAACAATACTTCTAACAGTTCTGATTGTTGCGAGCACCCCTGAACGTCGCGTCTATCACCTGTTATCGTCCACACGACGTGTTTGGGACCGAATAGTCTCCCTGAACTTAGATAGCGTGTCGAGACATTGTTGAAATCCGTGATACTTGGCCAAGACACGTAGCACCGTTCTTTCTGTGGCATGCGCAGTCGGTACGATATTGGTGCTGAATCCACGCCCCCGATCATTACAGTTGTAGAGTAGACATGAAAGAAACATAAAGGAGTATAACGGGATCAGCGAAGAGACGGGCATCAAGCCTTCGCACCCTGTGCCAAGAGTGCGTGAACACCTGCAAATTGTACTCTTTGACTGACTTATAGACCTACCACCACGGGGATCCCGAAGCGCTCTGCGCGCTTCCGCCGGCGCTCCTGCTCCTCTGCATCGACCTCCTCGACGGCGGTGCGTCGCTTCTTGCCACCGGCAGCAGGGGCAGGAGCAGCCCCTGTCTGCTGCCCAGACTTGCCCGTGGCAAAGCGCTGTGCGCGCGCCGTGAGCTTTTCAGGGTCCTGCGATCGACAACGTGTCACCAAACGCCCCGAGGACGGGCGGAGAGGAAACGACTTACGACGTCGGTGGCTGCTGATTTAGGCGGCGTCTGAGCGGACGCGGTTTTGGCCGACTTTGGCTTGGCAGGCTCGACGAGGGCAATGCCAAAGCGGGCGGCGCGTGCTTTGCGCTTTTCCAGTTCATCATCTACGGCGGTGGCGGCCGCGGCCGCGGGTGCTGGGGTCTGGGCTGTCTCAGTTGCAACAGGGGTGGGTTTGGGGGGAGACGCCTTTGGCTGAGAATTTGTCTAGACAAAGTCAGTGGGGTCCCGACCGGGGGTAGGAGACGACTTACTGGGGCTGGCGTGGGCAGAGGCTTGGCCGGCGAATTCGGAATGTTGCGCATTGGGGAGGCGAGGGGCGCAGGGACAGGTTTCGGGGAGTCTTGCAATGTCCAGTCGACGCTGTAGGGCATGTTAGAAAGGATCGGGGAGAGGAGGATAACTGGGTACTCTTCTGGGGAGGCAAGCTATAGGGGGAATATAAATGAGACGCGTGGTAGAGACGCGTGCTTCACTCACCATGTCATCGTTAGCGGGCGGTACTGTAGATTTGGGGGGGGGAGGCGGATTGCCATTTTGGTGGTACTTGGCGTTGTACGCGTCTATGGCAGGTTGACTTGCAAGGATTTTTGCAATGAGGTCAGCCTTTGTTGATCGGGTAGTTGTGGAGACATTTGCGCGGGTGCAAACGTCCCTTAGATCGGCTACTTTGAGAGATTTGCTGTGAAAGGGTTAAAAGACAGCAAGAAGAAAGGCGAGAAGGACACACAGCTTTGCTTCCATAGCAGTGCAGAGAAACCAATTGCGGTGGCCAAAGCTCACGTCCGAGTCTGTCACGTGGTCGTAGGAAAGATAGACCTAAAAGGGAAAGTGTCGACTTCGCTACGGAGAGACCAGAGAGCAGTGTAATAGCACCCGCGCACTGCCCGCGCTCGCTCTAACCAATAGTCAATGGAGGGCAATATCGATCATCTATTTCATTCCGCCTATCCGATCCCTCCTCAGCACCAGCCTTTTTCTGACTCTCACGCCGTTGTCCAGGACCAGTTCCACCGTACGTCCTACTCCTTCCCCCACTTTCTTGTCTCTGCACTCACTTCTCCATTCGAACAGCCCCTCATCTCTACAACTTCTACAATCGTCCCCCTCCATCAACAAATGAGCATCCACCCTCCCCACCGCGCAGCGAACCCCAAGCTTCCTTTCCCCAAGACCCAGCCCCACCTTCCCATGCGCTTCAGCCCAGCCCACCTGTTGACGACGAACCCCTCTATGTAAACGCAAAACAGTACTACCGCATTCTCAAGCGTCGCGTTGCTCGTGCTCGCCTCGAGGAGGTCCACCGCCTTTCCCAAAAGCGCAAGGCATGTCGCTATCTATTCTGTGTTCCCCTTCGCGTCTCATATCTTTTGATTGCATATTTGTTCTGTTGCAACAGCCGTACCTCCATGAATCACGTCACAAACATGCGATGCGTCGCCCGCGGGGCCCCGGTGGCCGTTTCCTCACCGCGGAGGAAATTGCCGCTCAGAAGGCTTCTGCCCCCGATGCTGACGCACCACGCGACGACGACGACGAACACGACGATGCCGGTGACTCGCCCCACTATATGGCCGTTGATTCGGATCAGTCTCCCGTCACACCTACCCCACCTCGTCTGGCTATCCCCCAACCTCCGACACTGTCCCAACCCCCGACTCCTGCACCTACGCTCGCACCTGCACCGCCGCCCCAGCAGCAGCAGCAGCAGCAACAGCAACAACAGCAACAGCAACAACAGCAGCAACAACAGCAACAACAGCAGCAACAACAGCAACAACAGCAGCAGCAGCAACAGCAACAACAACAGCAAAGTGTCGCCCAATTCCAAGCCAACCACAGAGCCAACCCCGTGAATCTTGTCAACATGCCTTATCACCACCCCATACAGTCGCAGCAGCCACAGCCCTCACCGTCGCCCACTCTCTACCAACAAGACATGCGCGTCCACCCTCGCCCGCACCCGCACCCTCACCCGCACCCACATCCTCCGACCACGACTCCCACCCCTACTCAGCAGGCACACTCCCACGCCGGGCTGCGTGCTTTCCACGGGTCCGCTGCGCCGCCCACGTCCGCACCGCTGAACCCTCAGAGAGCTGGCGTGCACTCGGCTGGGAGCCCTGCGCCAGGCGTGCTGCAATCACCGTTCAACGTGATGCAAATGCACCACGTACCCCACCCGCACGCGCACGCGCGCCACCATCACACGCGGCTCAACATCACCGAAGGGCTATACGGCCCCGATGCTGGCTCGCAGTCCGGGAGGTCCTAGGTGAAACCCCCCCCCCCCTTCGCCTCTTATCGCCACTGTGGGGTACGGTGCTGGTACCTGCCTTCTCGCGGCCGTTTTGGGGGCAGTTGTCTGGACATTGATGTTCGGGGTTCTTACGATGCGCGGTCGGTCACATTTTTTCCCCCCTCCCGCTGGCAATTGGTTTGGTGTCGGCCAGTAGAAAACACAAAATACCTGTTGTTTATCAAAAAAAAAATTCCCTTCGTCGTCACTTGTTATTTTTGGGGCTTTGAACCTATTTATGTTTTTTCCCGCCTTCCTTCTCCCGTGACCGATAGATTTTTGTCGGCTGATAGAAAGAACCAGAAATCGAAGCCGTCGTCATTTAATAGCTCTCAGTAACAGTCTGGACCGTGGGGCTTATTGCTGATAAGCGCCTTTCGTGTATGAGTTCTGCTGGGCTAAGCTCAACCAGGTTGCAACGTGGTCTTGGACATCAGAACTTGTGCAGAAATAGCATTTAATGGCGAATACGGTATTAAATATAAAAAATCGTGCACGAAAGTGGGAAGTGTAGGAGAGAGAGAAACGAAGATGTGGTGGGAGGGGGAGAGAAAGCACCTATCAAAATAAAGGTGTCACTGCTCGACATCCATCGCCTCGTCTGACGATGCAGACCCAGAGAAGAAGCTCGCCAGCTCAAGTGGTGGTGGCGGCGATGGGAGCGACGATGGTTGTAAAGGCGCGGACGGCGATGGCAACAGCCCTGCCAGCAACATCCGCGGAACGTCCCCACGCGCCGCGGGGTCGGGGCGCCCGCGCAACAGCGCCTGCAGGACCGCACGCGGGAGCTTTGGTGCGTCGTCCACGCAGTCTTCGTCGTCCGACGACGCGTCCAAGTCGGTCACGACGATCCCTGCGCATACATGTCAGTGGGGGGGTTGCTCAACAAAAGCACGACGCACGCACGTACGGTCTTTCTCGGGCTCGTACCACGACGACGAGCGCATTTTGACGTCCTCGGCGCCAGCAAAGCTTGCGGGCGCTGCGGGAATCGCCGTTGTTGCAAAGGGGGGAGGAGGGTCGAGGGTTGTCGGCGATTGAAAGCCAGGAGCGGCCGTGGGGAGCCACAACGACGGAAAATCAAAGTCGGGAACAGTGGGGACGGGAACGGGGGCGGGCAAACGGGTTACCAGCTCGGGGACGCCGGGCGCGGGCATCGTTGCGTCTTGTGCGGGATGGCTGGGCGGGGTGAGCGAAAGGCGCTCGATCCCGTGTTCGAGCACCGTGTACCGCTGTCTTTTGGTGACGATGTCTTCCTCCTCGATCGGTGACTGTGGACACGACGGCGGCAGTTTACGTTTCTGCGGACGCGTGTGCTCCAGGGTGAGAGTGGTGAGGCGTTGTCGCTTTACGCGCGAGTCAGGGTCATCCTCGTCTACGGGCGAGGGCGACTCTGAGCGAAGTAACATCGAAGGTGATTTACGCTTCAAATTTTTTGGTTTGAACCAGGGGTGCTGTGCGGGCTGTACCCAGTAACAGGACACCATGAGGTCAGATGTGCCGATGGCGAGGAGGACTTAAAGCAACTTGTTTATTTAAGCAGTGCCGGTTGAACCGGACCGATGCCAAAGTTCGCGAAAGTTCGCAAAAATTCCCTTGCAATTCCCATCTACTTGACTTGACAATCCTGCTTACTGTGTCAGGTAAGAGATTCGATCGTGCCCATCGCACGTTGGCACTGGAATAAGCTTCGTGTAATGGCTTCCAACTGCTGACTGACACACGTTTGGGCCCCTCTACTCCCCTGTTCTGGAATTGTGTTCCTATCACAGTTTACGGTCACCGTCGAACGCTGGTACGACATTCGCGTGACTAGTTGTCATTTCTGACTACACTGCACACACGACATTTGAACTCTTTGACCAATTCTGCATCTTCAGCATTTCCCCTCATTTCCCGCCTTGCATATTGTGCACCTCTACCGCGTGTTCGGTCTCCTGGTCGTCCACATCGTCCTGATCACTTCGTTACAGATGGTGGTCCTACTTTACGAATACTGCGCGATTTCTTGGCGAACTCTATTTCTTACTTCTGAATTCGAAGCCTCATTCCTCGCAAGTGGTAAATGCCGATCGTGTATGCGAAAAGCATTTGGGAGAGGAGCTTCCAGTATTGCTGATAGTGTACTGTACGGCGTACACTGGCAGCCATTGTCCCGACACAAGGTCACGGCGGACTTCCAACTTTGCTTGCATGTTGTTTACGGCCTGAGGCCTGAGCAACAGCTTGCGTTCGGGTTCTACAGTTTTCGCATCCACCGTGTGCTTCTGCTCGGTCCTGTGCGCTTATGCCGTCTTCCCCTTTTCAAAAGAAGGACATGATTGAGCGCTCGCCTTTATATTTGCGGTCGGGAGCCGCTTCAGTTGGTGAGCTGCACTTGAGCCGCCTTCAGAGTTGCATGACGACCGTAATTGCGTTCTTATCGCAGTGCCGCAATGCACGGGGACGAGACTCCAGTCTTTTGGTGATAGAACCATGGAAAATACCTAAAAGAACATAAAGGTTTCCATATGGTGACGAGATTCAAAGTCCCCGTTGTCATCTGCCATTGTACTTCCTGAAAAGACGCTCAGTTGGGCAAAATTCACCTTGTTTTACATAGCATCAGCGCAGCATGTCAGCACGCAAACATTTCAGCCGTGTCCCGCATCAGCAATCTTTGCTGTATGGCAAAAAAAATACGACCGCATCTGTTCCTTGTTCTGCATCTGGCAGCCACCATATTCTACGCATCCGAGTCGAGTGTGGAAATGCTCAGGCGTGTTCGCTATGTTGTCAAAAATGTGGTGGACCTACTGCAATTAAATTCTCGGATCTCAACAATTTCGCTGCAATCAAGCACCCGTTGGGTAAGGCAGGTTCTTACTGCAATTATAGCCAGCGATGCGACGCGATGACAGCAGGTCTCTCAGGCTGCTGGTCGGTCCCTTCTATATACGGATATGTTTATCTGGACCAACTCATACAGTCGCGGCTGTACGGAAATCACGCAAACATCATGGGAGATCAGGGGAGACATTGACTTGGAAGCTGTCATTCTGTTGGAATCAATCCCTACACTACACCTCAGCTCCAGCCACACATAGCATGAGCTCAAGCAAACATGGATAATGACGCTCTCACGGATACCTCGATGGAGGCTGCGGCTCGGTTCCTCACGGGTTCTCTCGATTAGGTCTAGTATATCCAGGGCGCCGAGAAGGGCGTAAACATTACCTATCATCCATCCAAGTCAGGTTTTGCCACCTACCCAATCAGACTTGAATCGGCCTGATTGCGGGTGCTTATTTTACTCATTTCCAGTCTCCACGTTATCCTTGGACCGAGAACCGTGCCTTTAACGTCACAGGTTCCAAAAAAGAGTGCTCTAAAGGTGCCCAACATGAGACGTCAGACGAACACGATGAAACATATTGTAACTTCTTTTGCTCTTCCTACTAATCGCCCGATGCATGTATGCACTTGGTACTGGCGCTTACTCGTCCGTTTACTCGTCCAACCGTGAGGTAGATGTGTATATAACCGGCCTGAATTATCCCGAGGTACTAACACAGCGCTGTTCTCGTCTCCTAAGTTTCTTCCAGCTTGAGCTCTTTCCTGCCCCTGCTATGAACAGCAATTATCCTGTACCCAGCTACCTCCAACACACACCCGGCGAAAATCGCTTTGCAAACTCCTTCTGCCAGTGCTCGGCATCCCACCAGGTCGGTCAAATGCTTTTTGGCCATGCACCCCTTGATGATTCATTTCTTAACCTTGATAGCTTATCGAGCGATGGACTAGCACCGGTAACTTCATCCAGCCGCAGCCTAACTTTCCCCTGCCATCTTCCACTATCCACAACACCGTCATACCACTCGGTACTGCCATGGTGACTCGGAATCGGAATCGTTGGCAATGCCCAATTTGCTCAGAATTTTTCCCCCGTCGACAAGAGCGGGACAGACACGAACTGAAACATGTCCCATATTTCATTCACTGCCCACTTCCGCATTGCACGTGGAGGGGAAATCGTACCGACCTATTCAAGAAGCACTGGCAACAGGAGGATCATCGCAGTTACCACGATTATTATGGCCGCACTCCTGGGCAGAGCCAAATCGAGACATTCGACCCATGGTTGATCCTGAAACAGATCATCCAAGGCGCCTTTTCCCTTCGTGAGGGAGAGGACCAGGCGATTTTTTTGGTTCAAATGAAGGCCTGCGAACTACAAAAGCCGAGCATGTTGATGGATCCGTGGGGCCGAAATAAGAGGCACTTGATTGGGCAGGTTCGAACTTAGAAAGTATATCTATTCCTCCTCATACGTTGTAAGGCCAGCGCGAGCGCTGAGCTGGTCTTATGCATTTTCGGTATCGAATTGGAAGCGCCGCGGAGCATGCCTGCCATTTTGGACTCGCATTCCCACGACATTGCACCCGCCGCAATTCATCAACCAAGGCGTTCATACACACACACACACTCTCTCTCTCTCTCTCTCTCTCTTCCTCCACTTTTTTTGCCTATTCACACACATCAACGCGTGTCCTCGGGTTGCCCTTTGTTCTCTCTAATCGACACTCCCGACATCTTTCTAAGTCAAGCAACCCAAGTCGCAACCCGTCGATCACTTCAGCCACCGGCTACGCTGCCACTCTGTTTTTGGCAGAGGCGCGGTCTCCTTCCCTGGTTTGGTAATCCTCAAATTTTGTGCACACGCGTCGCCCCTTGCCCCAGCCTCGGATCGGATCTCCATCTTTCAAGTCGCGCCAGCGTGCTACTCGTCTCGACCACCCGTACTTCACTGTTTCGTTCCGCATTTCATTACCTTGTCTCCGCGTTTCCTTGTCTCGTTCCCCTATGTCTGCTACACTCTTACCTTGCTCTCACCCTTCCCCTTCCCCTTCCCCCGTTCCCCTTGTATTTAAATTAGGCCTCTACTGAATGTACACAGCGCTCAGTCGCCGTTTGTTACCCTCTAACTCTGTGTGATTACTCCGGAAGTCGGGCCCAATTGAAGACACCCAAGCCCATCCTCACAAGTCATCGCATCGCATCATCGAACCATTCGCTCTCCAGCCCTTGGCTATATTCCTTCCAATGTTTCCTCCCCCCCCCCCCCCCCCCTCTTCCATGGTAGACTCACTGCGCCTTTTAGCTCACAGGACTCAATATCCATACAGCGTCTCCGCTTCCCATAAAACATGCAAGTTGCGATTCGATATGCATGATGATCTCGTATGTTGTGTTATGATACGATTCCACACTATTCCTTACCCCTCCTTCAGACACTACACATCGCCCTACTCTGCCTCAACTACTACCTAAATCGAGTATCTATTTATGCTCCTTACAGTATCACCTCTTTATTTGTCGTGCGATCTTGCTGCGTCACAACAATTCCACTTAAATGTGTGGGAGAGCAGATCGTGCCGTTTACATTCGGTCATGTATGCGTAGATTAAGAAAAAACACAGTAACATCGGAGGGGACACCAGTGAGCGCGCATCCATACTTGCAGCATAAACGGCCACTTTGCCGCACTTCTTCGACACACCAACGGTCAGGAACCGTAGGGGGATCTTGAACTGCGTGGGGTTCGGGGTGATTGTTACGAGCCCCTTCGGTCCATTCGAGTTAAGCTCGCCCGCTCTGGGAACCTAGAAAGTCAGCTCTTCGACAAGCCCAAATACCGCTTGCCGAGGTCGACATCTGTATTGATTGGATTCAGGGAAGACAGGTGACATGATGGCACAGTCGAAGTGATTATTTGTGAAAAGAAAATAACCAGTGTTTTTTTTTTTGTCTACTGGGGATTTGCACCACTTACATGTCGCATACCGAAGCAAGGGCATGACACTGACCGTGAGGTGAAAAGTTGCTTGTCTTAGGTGTGTAGTACTTCATGTGTCATAAGCTTCGAATCTCGAGACCGGCGATGAAACAGTCGATTGTGAACGGACGCCCAAGAGGCGGCCAACACCCAAAAGCAATTTTGAGCTATATCCGGGGAGGCTCAGAGAAATGTTAAAGCGTGGGTCAGTAGAGGGTGTGTCCTTTGTTGACTTTGAGAGGGGTGTGTACTATTCACGAAGCTGCATGGAGAGTAAGGTGTGGGGCCCCAACAAGACGCGTAGGGAGGAATCACGGCATAGTCCCTCCGGAATGTCTATTCGCAAGAGATTCCGGCGAGAGGGGGATCAGAGGATGAGTAAGTTACACTCTGCAGAGCGCCCATATCAAGGCTACCGCCCTCGAGGATTACGTACGTATTACGTACCGTTGCGAAAGGGGTACCGTGAGCTGGCACGCCCGGTCAATGAGGACTACAGTGTCAAAGATCTGCGTTGCCTACATGCCGGCATTCAAAGAGGTAGGCAAGGGCACGCCAGTAATTGCGTAAAATGCTGGTGAGGTGAACTGCCTTATATGATTACCATTGGCATTTTCAAGTTATAGATAGCACATATATCTACTCGATCTTGCTGTGGCGAACTGGCACTCGAAGATGTCAGTTTTGCTTTTAGATTCCAGGAAACGAGGATTGCACCAGCTCTAGCTTTTCTGGATCGGGGGTGTCGTCATTGATTTAACTGGCACAAGGTACCACAAACGATTATACCGCCGGTGAAGGCTCCTTCCGACAATTCACCAACTTTTGGAACGCCAAAAGAGCGTCCAAGAAGGACTTTATTTTTCTTTTAATATCCATTTTCGTGCGCCTGAGAGTGCAGAACATTACTTGAAATACCAAGTCTCCTATACATGAGCACCCCTGGGCAAAATAAACGGTAGATGACTTCATGTATCCCATTCAGCGTGTGCCACACGATGCAGTTGGGGATGATAGGAATTAAGAGTTAATAGGACTTCCAGGAGGATAATTGCGGAACTGTTGACATGAGTCTAACATGAGGCTTTGTCAAGTACAGCATCAGAACCTCAGTGACGGTATCTGAAATGTGCCAGGAAGAAAAGGGGGATCCAGGTTTCACGTAAGATAACGTAAGAAGACAACGTTACTGTATGTGCAGGCCTACCATGTTCACGTGCTCAGGCTAGTGCTTCATGTAAGTCTCTGCATACATAACCGCCTCCGCCCCCCTAATGGTTATTAATGAGCAGGATAACACACGCGTCGAGGCGTGGTTGTTGCTTTCAGGTTGTTCGAGATCGCACAGGTTCCTGTCTATGTTGAACCGTGTTCATGGTTCAATACTGACGCCCGGGCTTATGAGGGCCGAGAGGACTCATCTCACGCGTTCGTTCATACTAAAAGGACGCGCTTAGTGCGGCGCGCAGCATCAGAGATGGCCGGGGTGAAAGCTGGGCGTGCTGATCGGTGGGTCAATGGCGCGGCTTCACACACAACTCAGGAGATTTCAAGTTCACGGCGCAGACCAGGACGTAAACATTCAAGTCACCCTCTTTAGATCCGCCGGACTACGGGCACCATACAACCATCTCCCACCTAGTGCACGTAGACTGAGATCTGTGCCTTCAACACTACAGGCCCCCAAGTGCCCCACATGAGGCTTTAGATCGACACGATGTGGTGCTTATCGTAGCTTCTATGGTGTTTCCCGCCAATTGCCTAGATGCACCTGTGCTCTAGTGTTCACTAGTCCGTGTGCTAGCTCAACCGTGAAGTAGATGTGTATATAACCTGCCTAATTTTCCCCGAACGACTAGCACAGTGCCGTTCTTCTCTCTTGGTCCTCCTACCAACTCGCGCACTTTCCTGTCCCAATTATGAACAACAGTTGTCCTATGCACGGCTACCTTTTCCAACACACACATGGCAAAAATCTCTTTAAAAACTTCTTCTGCCAGTGCTCGGCGTCCCACCAAGTCTGTCAAATTTTCTCTGACTATGTATCAATCAATGATTCATTTGTTTTAACCCTAATAGCTTGTTGAGCAATTGGCCAACGCCAAGGGTCTTGTCTGCGTCCAGTTACAGCCTAACTTGCCCCCGCCATTCTACTCTGTCCAGAGCACCATCACACCACCCACCACCGCCACGAGGATTCGCTGGCCGTGCCGCATTTGCCTGGCATCGTTCCCTCGTCGGCAGGAGCGGGATAGACACGAGCTGACACACGTCCCGTATTTCATCCACTGCCCACTTCCACATTGCACGTGGAGGGGAAATCGTGCCGACTTATTCAAGAAGCACTGGCAACAAGAGGACCATCGCAGTTACCACGAATATTATGGTCGCATTCCTGAGCGGAGCCAAATTGAGACATTCGATCCGTGGTTAATCCTGAAACAGATCATCAACGGCGCCATTTCCCTCCGTGAGGGGGAGGACCAGGCGATTGTTTCGGTTCAAGTGAAGGCCTATGAACTACAAAAGCCGGGTATGTGGCTGGATCCGTGGGGCCGAAATAAGAAGGCACTTGATGGGGCAGACTTGAGAGCAGACTCGGGCTCGATGGTGATTCAGAAAGTATATTCCTTTCCACCTCATACGTTGTAAAGGCCAGCTCGAGAGCTGAGCGCGCAATTGCCCATATTTACGGTATTTTCAGGGCACACCTGCCAATTCGGACATGCACTCTCACGACCGTCACACATATCCGCCATCACCGTGACATTCGCCATCTCTCCACACGCACATCCGCTCTCTCTCTCTCTCTTCATCCGCTCTCGTCGCTCGTTTATTGGTCCATTAACCCGTCACCCGCCACGTCGCGATGGACGCCGACGCGGGTTGCCTCGATAACGGATTGTCGGCCGCTCGTTCCAAGGCCGCGCGTCCTCGGGACTCGTGTTCTTTTTCATTCCCTCCACTCGACAGCCCCAATTGTCTTCGTTATCTCTTAAAGCTATCAAGTCACTTAAGAATCACTTCGCAATTTGTCGACGACTTCGACGACCAACCACGTCGCCTCTCTGTCTCTGGCAGGGGCACGGTCTCTTGCTGGTCTCCTTCCATGGTTTGATAATCCCTGACCTTTGAATCTTAGTGCACGCCTCGCCCCTTTCCTTTGCCTCCGGTCCCTATCTTTTGTGTTAGTTTGTCCTGCGCTACTCGTCTCGGCCACTCGTACCTTACCATTTTGTTCCGCGTCTCTTCACGTTGTCTCCACGTTTCCTTGTCTCGTTGCCCTTGTATTTAAACCGTGCCTCTCCACTGAATATACACAGCGCTTGGTCGCCGTCTGTCACCTATACTCTGTGTGATTGTCCCGGAAGTCAGGTCCAATATGGGGCACTCTTAAATCTGTCATCGCAAGTCATCGCCTCGTTATCTCATATTCGTCGCTTGCCCTCGTCTCATCTCTCTGTTGTCTCTCCTTGCCATTGGCTGTATTCCTCCCTCTGCCTCTTTCCTCCCCCCCTCTTTGGTGGTAGATCCTCTCTGCCTTCCAACTCAGAGGACTCTCTACAACGCCCCCGATTTTCTGTGAAACACGAAAGTTACGATTTGATATACATTGCGATCTCATGTTGCGTTGTGACAGGATTACATACATTCCCTTGCCCCTCCTTCGGACACCACACATCTCTCAACCTTGCTTTGATTATACCGCCGAATTAGGGACCCGATATCTTCTAGTTATGTTCCTTACAATAACACGCTCCTTTTTTTCTTTTTGTAAAAATCTCGCTGTGTTGCAACAATTCCGCCAAAATTTGTGGAAGAGCAGATCACGCCGTTACACCCGATCATACATGCATAGGTTGAAAGACAAACAAATGACACAGTTACATCGGAGGTGGCGAGCGTGCATGGGTACTTCCAGCACGAACAGTTGCTTTTCCACGCTTCTTCGGCGCATCGACAAGTCAGGAGCCACGTGGGGGCCTTGAACTGCGCCGGGCTCTGGGCGATCGTCACGATCCGCTCCAGTTCATCCGAGTTAAGTTCGCCTACTCTGGAAACCTCGGCAAAAAAGGCGGCTCTTCGATAAGCTCGAGATGTAATGCACCGCATACTAAGCCAACATTTGTGTTGATGGGGCTCCAGGGAAGACAAGTGATACGATGGTGGAGTCAAAGTAGCTATCTGTGAAAGGGAAGTGAACAATGAGACAGAGTGTTTTGTCACGTCGAAGCGAGCCAAGACCCCTTCCCCGATGCCTTTTGAGCGAGTCGAACATCTCAAGACCAGTGGTGGAACCGTCGACTGGGAACGGACGCCCAAGAGGTGGCGATCATCCTAGAGATTCTACGGGGGAGGTATGGAGAAATGCTAAAGCGCGGGCCAGTAAGGGCTGTGTCCTCGTTCATCTTGTGGGGAGTGCCAGCTACTAATATGTGCTTTCCCTGAAGAGTAGGCGTGAGACCCTGAAAAATACACGTAAGGAGGGCCCTGTGGTAGCACAGCCTCTCTGAAAACGTCTATTTGCCTGAGGTCCCGGTGAGAGGGGACGGGTGCAGAACGCAAGGCAAAGCGCCTCGTACAGAGGTGGTTCCCCGGTCCTCGCCGAGTGGTTCAATGACTTCAAGGATTAGGCGCGGAAGTGGTGCACGAGCCCGTCCACCCAATTGAGGGATGCTCTGTCAGGTATCTGCACTTACTTACGTGTAGGGATATACAGAGAAATGCAAGCACTGGCAATTCGTAGTACTAGCACACTGGGCCGCAAGCGTCACGGTAGCACCACTTGATAATGTATAATAAAACGTATGTCATCAGCTCAAGTCACGAGACTACACTGCCAAACGAACCAGAACCCTGTTTGAGGGTCCGGCCCCCATTCGCGTGCCGGTCAAGAGGAGTCGCCCTTAGATAGCGGCAAAAAAAAATAACCCTCGAATAAGGCTAAACTGAGGCCACACGGACCCTAGGCGACCGGACCCTCAAACAGGGTTCTGTTCGTTTGGCAGTGTAGTGATGAAATCGGTCGATTGGGAACGGAGAAGCCCGCAGAAGTGGTGTCTTCATCAATCTTGAGAATATGCTAGTCCTAAAGAGCGAGTGGGACCCCCAACAAGAGGGACACACTCCATGGCACAGCCCCGGGAACTCCAAGAGAAAATCAGAGGATAACTGCAGAGCGCCCATATCGAAGCCGCCAGGCCAGGTCCATCGACCTCGAGGATTAGGGCCCTATATTATTAGGGGGGGGAGTGCGCGAGTCCTTTTTCAAGAACACTGGCACGTCCAATCGAAGAGAAAATCGAGAATGTGTCAAAATATCGGCATCCAAAGAAGAGGCCGCAAGCAAGCAGGAACGGCCCTATATAGTCATTGTCAGAGCTGTGCTCCCGTATCAAGCGAATATAGATATAGATCTTAGGCAAGACCAATTCCTCCTGGGTGCAGTTCGCAGGCGTGCTGATTGTGCAGCTCCAAATACAATGCGGCGTGACGCGTGACGCGTAGACGGTTAACCGAGTCCGGGTAGGTTCCGAACAAGGTTCCTAATGTACGATATCGTAAGCCTAAGCCCGTGCCTACCTTCGTCCACCAGATTCTCGACCAGATTGCAGGTGCACTCAACGGTGCACTATACTTTTCATCTTCCATCTTTGTACATCACAGGTCCGAAATGTGCCTCAAAGTGCCCTACATGAATCCTTTGGATAGGCACGTGTAAGCCTATCTATAACTTTTGTAGTTCTTCTCTTGGTTCTTCTCGACAATCACCTGGATGCACCTGCCAGGGCATCGGCGCATACTGGCCCATATGCTCGTCCAACTGTGAAAGTAGATGAGTATATAACCTGCTTGAGTTACCCCGAGCAGTTAGCACGCCCCATTCTTGTCTCTTGAATTTTCTTTCCGACTTGCCCTCTTTCCTGTGTCCACTATGAACAGCAAGGTGCGATGCCGCTATGAAACATGAAACGAACCTGTAATACAAATGGAGTCAGAAATAGACAGTAAAGGCGAGAATAAAGCTGGTAAACTTAACGATAATATAGAACGAGTCCTCCAAAGTCTTCGGAATAGCCGCGGGCGTGCGCGGCGGTGATATTTGTGTCAGGGCGCGGACTAGTCTGTCCGCTGCATTGGTTCGGGTTTGCCGGGACGAGCGCGCCGAGACGCAACAACATCGTCTCTACAAATTCCAGTGAGCCAGGTAACGACTCAGAAGCCCCAAGGCGGCAGAACACGAGCTACCCGGCCGTACAGGGCGATTTATATGAGCGCCTGAATGATAAGGGGAAAGATAAGTGTCACCTGCAGAGTTGTAGACGATCGCGTGGAGTGCAAAGCAGGGGGAAGGACATTGCGTCTCGGGGTCTGAGGCCTGAGGCCTGATGCGCCAAATAGTTAGCGAGTGCCGTATACAATAACGTAATTCGGAAATGGAATAAGTTACCACCTGTGCGTCAGTCGTACAGGTAGGGACGTAGCCGCGTTCCCGTGGACCATTTGTATTTCCAGGGCGAATGATACTTTGGAAAATTGATGAGACGGCAACGCCAGTCGTCGGCGCTGGGTTTTTGAGCGGCATTCTGTGTCGCTTCTGGGAACGCCACGGTGAGTACGCAGATGCGCAACCCTCCACGTTTGTAGTGAAACCGCTAGTGAATGGACTGCGCCGCAGCCGCACCGTGTGGATAGTTCGGTGCTATATATAGTACAGTTTTCCGAGGTATCTGAAGTCCTGCCGGGGACTACAAGGGATGTCTACAGTACGTGAGATTTAGTAGTTCCATTGTCCACAAGCGTCGGATCACCGACGCTGTCCGTTCTCAACCTCCAGCCGGACGACGCGTCCAGAGGGGGATTCCAACTCGAAACTCTCAGCGTCGCTATGAGCGGTCGTATTTGTGGGGGACCAGAAGCCGCTCAGCTCCGATAGCGACGAGTTGAAGCGTGCATCCACGGTTACCATCGTACCGAGTGAGTGATGTTCACGCTGAATTCGGTCTGATCGTAACCGGAGCATGAGACGCGAAATGAGAGTCGCGGAGACGCTAAACGTAGATGAGGATCAGCAAATATGGAGGGGAGGGATGCAGCCGTGGGTCAAAAGATACCAACACGCTTGTTAACGGGTTCACCGAGTTCTTTAGCAATGTCTAGTACACAGGGTTCCGAGTTTAGACTAGCCGGAGTAGCGGTCGAAGGAGAGACGTACTGGGGCAAACTAGAAGCCGATGCAGGGTTAGGGTATGGTCGTTCTGTACTGCAAAGGGGGGGGGGGGGGGGGGCATACCTGCATTGTCAAAATGTTGGCCAAATTGACGAAGAAGAGTGTGCTGAGGATCCACAAAACGGTCAACAGTCTACCTAGAAGATGAGATGCGCAAATCGTACACGAAGTACAATGATCCTTAGAATGGATTTGGTCAACCGTAGACATAGGTGATGCGGGTGCGCTCACCGTCACGGAGAATTATCTGGATAAGTGGGGTATTATAGCCCATCTTTACTGCTTTGTAAAGAGTGAGGGCGAAGACAGCAGCATCAAAGGCCAGCAGACCGCCCCACGCGATAGATAGAACTGCATGTAGTGTGTTGAGCACAATCACGCTCGTGTCGCTGGGTCGGCACTCACAGTTACCTCTGCATAGTCAAGTTAGACGTGGTGAGAAGGATGCAGAAAACGGCGCACCCTTCATCGGAAAGCCCTAGGCTCGGATGGCAGATAGGTGTTATAGGAGGTGGTATTCGGATCACTACGTCGTCCGCTTCTGTGGCGATGGCGATCTGTCACACGATCAGTTATGGTCCAAATGACGTCCAGGGTAAGTCCGTACGAAGCCGACAATGATACTCGCTCCAGCCAATGTGGCCAAGGCCAATAAGATGCGGTTGTTCTTGTTATATAGTGCGTATACCCGCATTGAACAGAGCGCTACGACTATATGGTAAGATTTCCGAGAAAGTGGGGTTACGGTAGCTCACCGGAAACGAGCAACTGCAAAGCCATGCCAAAGTAGGCCTTGTAAAGATGCGTTTTCCAGCTATCTTGGTGTTAACAAACGGTCAGCGAATGTAGGGGAGCTTGGGCACGTACGCATTTTGGGGCTAGGGATCGGAGGCATGGGTTATTCGACAAACGCAGATGATGCTGGTGCTGCTGTACCCACCTCGCACGACGTGTTAGGAATGAGGCCCATAACAATTGGTATGTACCCAAAAATAGCAGCGTAACGGTTGAGGAAGAAAATGAACGAGACCCATCCCGTACGGTAGAGGTTCGGCCAGAAATACTCGACTTCACGGGACAAGGTGAGCGCGTAGTCATAGTAGAGAATTGCTAACAGTGCTCTGAGCCGCTGGAAGGTGCGACATGATTGCTGCCAACTCACCAACAGGGAATGTGTTGAACGCGTAATTCAGAAACCTGTAACAAATGGAAATGAATGCGTTGTTGAACATCCTAGAAGCGAAAGAAAAACGCACAAATGTCTCTCGATGACTGTGATTTCGTCGACAGACAAGGCCATGGGTCCCTGGCGGGGAAGAAAGGGGGGGGGGGTTGGCCATGGCATTAAGTAACCGACAAGGTTGATATACATCATGATCCCACAAAAAGTAAGCATCAAATTCGTCAAATTCAACGATTTAAATATATTTTCGGACTGACGCCTTCAAGCTTCAAGCCTCCGTTCTTCTTGCCTTAAATGGTCAAGCGCTGGGCGAAGCGACGGTGAGTTATTGTACGCCGCCACCTTTGAATTTGGAATGGACTACGCCCTCTCTCACACGGGTCATTTCCAATGTTATTTCCATAATAATTTCGTGTCGTGTGCTCTTGCGTGTCCTGGTCAAGGACTTACTGCTCCGGACCCCGGACCCGAATCACCCGATATTGGACCGTTCAAGACACGAAGAGGGGGGCTGAAGATGTAGTACTGTATCCAGGAGCGTGCCCAGTAATAACGCTCTAGACACAGGTTGACAAGCACCTCACGCCATGGCGACACGACCCTCGACGTTTGACCAAATCTAAACTATCCCTTTTCTGTACGAGCGGGGCTTAAGCTTAGGATATCGGGGTGTTACAGTTGAATCCCTCTTAACCCATACCCACTCCGTGGACTGTCTGTGCTATCGGTTATGGGTTTTGAGAGGTTTGCTACAGCCTACAAACGGATTTTGGTGGATGGATCGGCCATGGGTTGTCAGGGGATATGGGTTTTCAGAGCTATGGGTTAAGAGGGGTTCAACTGTACTGTAATGTTGACAATGCATAAATAAGGTACGGTGAGTGTACTTTGCGACTCAGCCTATCTGATCCCCGAGTTGTCCGAGTCGCCACGGTTCCCTTTTCCACGTCGACAGTCGATTAGTCAAACTCGAGAAGACCTCTTTACACATCGACACAAGTTCTTACCAAGCGCGGAAATAGTGTGTCCCGTACTCTCCTGCCTCGTTCCGAACGCCGATGAGTTACCAGATATCTTTGGGTCACCTCCGAGGGTCGTGCAGCTACTAATCGAGCATGGCGCGAATGTTAACGTACATGATCAGAGCCACTCGACGCCATTGCACCTAACGTCGTCCAAGGGGGATGCCGAAAACGTTCAGCTAATTATCGGGCGTGCGGGCGTGAGGCAGCTGTGAATGCGCAGGATCAGGCCCACTCGACACCTTTGCACCTGGCGTCACACCGGGGGGATGCCGCAATTGTGAAACTATTGCTTCAGAACGCGGCGGATCCCCAAGCACAAGATCAGGGCCACTCAACGCCTTTGCATCTGGCGTCGTCACAGGGGAGTGCAAAAATCTTGCAGTGATTAATCCGGCTCAGCTGATGTCTATGCACAGGACGGGAGTCACTCGAGGGGCTTTAATCCAGCGTCGTTCGAGGGGGGCGCTGAAACTGTGCGGCTATTACTCCAGCACGGAGCAAATATCCACGCACTGGATGAGAATCGCCAATATGAACGGTAATTGTCCCGTGAGCGGCTACCCTCTCCAACTCACACCCGGCGAAAATCATTTTGCGGACTTTTCAGCGTCGTACCAAGTCGGTTGGATTTTCTTTGGCTGTGTGTCACTTAATGATTCATTTCGTCTTAACCCTGATAGACTGTTGAGCAGTGGACTGGCACTGGGGATCTTGTCTACATCCTGCTGCAGCCTAACTTCCTCCCACCGTCATCGTTCCTCCATCGGCAGGAGCGGGACAGACGCGAACTGAAACACGTCCCATATTTCATCCACTGCCCACTTCCGCATTGTATGTGGAGGGGGAATCGTACCAACCTATTCAAGAAGCACTGGCAACAGGAGGACCATCGCAGCTCCCACGAATATTATGGTCACACTCCTGGGCGGAGCCAAATTGAGACATTCGACCCGTGGTTGATCCTGAATCAGATCATCGATGGCGTTATTTCCCTCCGTGAGGGAGAGGGTCAAGCGATTTCTTGGTTCAAATGAAGGCCTGTGAACTACAAAAGCCGAGCATGTGGCTGGACCCGTGGGGCCGAAATAAGAAGCACTCGATTGAGCGGGCTCGATGGTGATTCAGAAAGCATATCTATTCCTTCTTGACTTTTTGTAATGCCAGCACGAGCGCTGAGCTGGTCCCCCATTTTCCGTATTTTCGTTTCGGTTCGGTATCAAATTCAAGATCAAATTCATAATCGAAATGCTCCGCGGGCACACCTGCCATTTTGGACTGGCATCCCCACGACGTCGCACCGTATTCATTCACACTGTCTCGATCTCCCTGTCTCGGTCTCCTTTTTCCGTCACCATCTCTCCCCTCCACCCTCGTCTTTCGCCTATTCACACATCACTTGCGCGCCCTCGGGTCTGATTTATCCCTGTTCTCTCTACTCGACACCCCTGGCATCTCCTCAAAGCAACGCAAATCGCAACCCGTCGATCACTTGATTCACTTCAGCCACCAGCCACGACACCGCTCTTTCTCTGGCAGAGGCGCGGTCTCTCTCCATGGTTTGATAGTAAACTTTGTATTTCACAGTAGTGCGCGTCGCCCCTTGTCTCGGCCCCGGATCGGATCTCTATCTTTCATGTCGCATTGTCTAGTGCTCCTCGTCTCGGCTACTAGACCCTTACCGCTTCATTTCATTTCGTTCCGTATCTCCTCTCGTCTCATCACCTTTGTCCCCGCGTTTCCTTGTCTCGTTTCCATACTTACTCTTTCTCTTCCCCTCCCCCTTGGTACTCGTTTCCTTTAGATTTAAACCACGACCCTCTGTTGAATATACACAGCGCTCGGTCGCCATCTGTCACCTTCTAACTCTGTATGACTACCCAGAAGTCAGGCCTAGTCAGGCCCAATTGAGGGGACTCTAGGGCTATTCTTGCAAGTCATCGCCTCGTTATCTCTTACTCGCCCTTGTCTCGTCTCACTATTCTCGTTGTTCACTCACCTCACCCTTCTATATTCCTTCCTCTGCTTCTTGCTCACTATTTGGTGATAGACCCTCTGCCTTCCAATTCGCAGGACTTAACGTCCCAATAGCGTCCATGACTTCCCGTAAAAGATGAATGTTACGACTCGATATTCATTACAATCTCGTATGTTGTGTTGGTGTTGTGTTGTGACGCGATTCCATACTTTCCCTCATCCTCCTTCGGACACCACCCATCACTCAACTCTGATTATACCACCAAATCAGAGACATGATGTCTTCTATTTATGCTCCTTGCAATAACACGCCCTTTTTTCTTGTAAAGATCTTGCCGTGTCGCAACAATTCCGTTTCACACATACGAGAGCAGGTCGCGCCATTTGATCATGCATGCATAAGTTGATAAAAGACACATGGCACAGTAACATCGAAAACTGCGAGGGCGAGGGCGTATGCGTACTTCTGACATAAACAGTCGCTCTAACCACGCTTCTTCGACACACCGACCGTCTTCCCGCGACGACCTAGATAGAAAGTACAACCAAATCAGCATTGCCTTTCCAAGTAAAAAGGCAAAGGGGTATCTCACCCGTTGTTTTTGTGTGCTGTCCACGCACACGGAGACCCCAGAAGTGGCGGAGACCACGGTGCGCACGGATCTTCTTCAGTCGCTCGAGGTCGTCGCGCAACTTCGAGTCCACGCCGTTCGACAGGATCTGCAAGTTCTTGCCGTCGACAATGTCGCGCTGACGGTTCAGGAACCACAGGGGGATCTTGAACTGTGTCGGGTTCTGGATGATCGTCACGAGCCGCTCCAGCTCGTCCGAGTTGAGCTCGCCAGCTCTGGTAAACAACTTCGTTTAAGTTGACCCTTCGAGGACTCGAGAGGTAACGCACCGCTTGTTGAGGTCAACATCTGCCTTCTTGCAGACAATGTTGGAATACCGCCGACCTACACCCTTGATCTCTGTCAGGGCGTACATGACCTTCCGCTTGCCATCCACGTTCGTGTTAAGCAGACGCAAGATGTGCTGTGCTGCGATCAGCAACAATCGCTCGGATAAAGAGCGAGGAAAAGCACCTGGAATTGTTGATGGGATTCAGGGAGGACGAGTGACATGATGGCGGAGCAAAAGTCGTTATCTGTGAAAGGGAAGCAAACCATTCAGCATCATCGTCATCCAAACCAGAGAGCATCCATCCGCCGCCAGAAGCTGTTTCTCCCCGTTCGAGCTCTTAATATTAATCCTCGCAGGGTACGATGGGCTGGTCTACATGAGAACAAAGTGCATAGAACCTACCTCGTCGATACTTTTTGAGTTGAGGACGCCGCCAATGTGTTGTGGATTGTGTGACGAGAATAGGACGTTACGCTGTAACACAAGTAGGTCACAGCTTTCTCACACACTATAAAGACGACCTCTCGACTTCGGGTCTCAATTGTATGTTTTGCTAGTAGATACAGAGTATTACGATAACCCCTGGGTACTATAGAAGGATCCAATAATTTATGCCTTGCTGTCTAACAGGTAATTTTGCGCGACCTCTAGGGCTTCCTTAACTTTATCGGTATGAGTGCCAACACCTTGCGCGCCATCCTCCTTTCCGCCAGCCTAGCGCAATATCATGCTCAGTGCGAAAGTCGCCTTTCAAAAAGCACGTACCTTTCCCCCAAGAGTTTCGGTCACACGAGCGGCCCAAGTTCGCGCGTCGAGGCCCTTCGACCGGTGTGACTCGGGCACGTGATTGACGTGGATGACTTTTCCACCGTCTGAATCGACGCTAAAAACGTAGACAGCTTTACCGAGCTTTTTCGCCTGAAGTACAACTGCCTGAAGAATCTAGGCGAGGGGTTCAACGAAAACGTAAGATTTGGTGGGTCACAAGTACCTTAGCGTTGCCCTCAACATCGATAATTGCAAAGTAAGCTTCTGCTTGTGGATTGTCGTTGAAGTATCCAGTAAGGGCCTCAACGGCCTGGGGACGGGAAGGATTAATACAAAAAGAGCAGATATACGTTACCACATACAGCCTTGTTAGCAGCAGCCTCCTTTTCCTTGATTTCCTTGTCAAAGGCCTTGCGCAGAGCCGTCAGGCGGTCCCTCATGCCCGACTTGCGAAGAAGCGAGATGTCCGCTTGGCCAAGTTCCTGAAGCGTGTGTCAGTTCGTCTCCATTAAACGCATTTTTGAGTTTAGAGAGCCGCGTACCACACTCAATGTCTTTAGGGCTGTATCCTTTGCTTTCCCATCCAACGGCTCGACTTGCTTGATCCGTGCTTCAAACGTGTCAGCGACACGGGTGACATCCTGCGCTTCGTGTCCGGTGACAGCGACAATCCGCCGGATGCCCTTCGCAATGCCCGACTCTTCTGTAATGACAAAGTCCTTGATATCACCGGTACGCGCGACGTGCGTTCCGCCGCAAAATTCGATGCTCGTGCTCCGCCACTTGGGGTTCTCTACGTCCTTTGCAATTTCGTCCACGTCGTATTCGAGTGATACAACGCGCACAGGATCTGGGTATACTTCGCCAAACACAGCCCGGAGGCCAGAGATCTTCTGCGCGAGGGGAAGCGTGAGATCTTTGCTGAACACTTTGACGTTCCTCTTGATCCAATCGATGCTCATACGTTCAATGCGTTCCAGTTCTGGGAGTGGTATTTGCGCTTTATGGGAGAAATCGAAACGAAGCTTTGTAGGTGCAACAAGCGACCCTTTCTGATCGACATGGTCACCAAGAGTCTCGCGCAATGCGAAGTTTAGAATGTGGGTTGCCGTGTGATTGTTGCGAAGTGGCCAGCGTCGGAGCTAGTAGTCCACCTTTTGTAAGCAGTCGACTAGGTGTGATATTGTGGACCCACCTCGTCGTAAGAAGAGACGACGGTATCACCCACTGAAAGTTGGCCGTACTTAAGTTGGCCAATATGTAGTACGTATCCGTTGAATACTTGCACGTTGGTGACCTCGAAGTCCGCCACGCCATCGATCACAATGTTACCAGTATCATATTCCTGCCCACCGGCCTCTGCGTAGAAACTCGTCCGATCGAGGATGACCCCAATGACGGTATTGGGTTCAAGGTTTGACGTTGACTGGAAGAAAGCTTTTTTGTGATATATTGCCT
This sequence comes from Lactarius indigo, assembly GCA_025766275.1. NCBI lineage: Eukaryota > Fungi > Basidiomycota > Agaricomycetes > Russulales > Russulaceae > Lactarius > Lactarius indigo. The sequence goes on along the minus strand of JAFKAC010000208.1, from coordinate 14,943 downwards.
TGACGGTTGCATCAATGTTGCCGATCCCTTCGCGGTACTATGTGAGGTAGAGTAAGGTTTGAGAACCGTATTCTTACCGAATTTTGCGGAATCATCGGTTTTCGGGACGTTCGTGTCCTGCTCGAGAGCTGCGATATCGTGCACATCGAGCTTGAGTACGTCTTTCGCCCCGACCTTGAGCGAGGCTTTGCTAGCTTCCTTGCTTGCAGCTTGTGCGGCTTCAAACTCCTGATGATTGACACCAAGGCCAAGCTCCTCCGCCATGAGCAGTGTGAGGTCGACCGGGAAACCGTATGTGTCATATAGTCGCCAGACGTCTTTTCCGTTCAGCTCCTTCAAACCAGCCCCGCGTGCGGCAGAAGCGTATTGATCAAACAGCTTCTCGCCGCGGTCGAGTGTGCGTGAGAATGACTCCTCTTCTTCGTCGAGAATCTCCTTGATCTCCGCGGTTTTCCTGGTCAGTTCTGGGTAGACATGGCCCTGGGCACCGATGTAAGTGTCAATGAAAAAAAAAGTTCCAGATGAGGCTCACGAGCTGCGCGACGAGCGTAGGCACAATGGAGGAGAAGAAGGACCCGATTGAGACACCGAGCTTCTTTCGTGCGTATCGCGCACCGCGGCGGAGGATACGGCGAAGGACATAGCCGCGCCCGACGTTATTTGGCACACCACCGTCACTCAACGCGAACGCCAGTGTGCGCACATGATCCGCCACGACGCGATACGCGGTGTCAATGCCATCTGTGTCCTCGTCACCAAATTTCCCTGCATACGGGCGTACGCCGGTAATCTCCTGTATGCGCGCGAAGAGGGGTGAAAATACGTCCGTGTCATAGTTGGACCGTACGCCTTGGATGGCGGTGACAAGACGCTCAAAACCCATGCCAGTATCGACGTGTTTGGCAGGAAGGGATTTCAGAGAGCCGTCGTCCTCGCGATTGAACTGGATAAAGACGTTGTTCCAAATCTCCACGACCAGGGGGTCGTCCTTGTTCACCAAGTGGGAGGCGTCCCGGCCACCTATATGGTCATAGTGAATTTCGCTGGATAAGGTCTGGGTGAGGGCGGGTAGAGAACACGTAGGATTGTGACCAGTACCTTGAGGGACCACAAGGTCCAGTTGCGCCCATCTCTACAAATTGATTGAGTCGACGTGTGATATGAACATGACAGTTCTTACCCCAAAAGTTATCTTTTGCGCTGCCGGGAACGATGTGGCTTTCGGGGACGCCGACATCCAGCCAACATTGCCGCGCCTCGAGGTCAGGCTCGAGCCCATTCTTGAGGTCACCTTCAAAGTAGGTGACATACAGCCGGTCCTTGTCGAGTTGATAGACGTTAGTCAGAACGTCCCAAGAATATCTAATAGCGTCTTTCTGCGGGGACAGTTATTCAAGGAGGGACTGGAAAGAAGGGGGAGGGCTACCTTGAAGTAATCACCGAATGACCAGTTGCCAAGCATCTCGAAGAAGGTGTGATGGTACGAATCTTTGCCAACGTCATCAAGATCTAAGGGCGTCGAACTGGTTCAGAATTGATGCGCATACAAGCGGAATCTCACGTACCGTTGTGCTTTCCTCCTGCTCGGATACATTTCTGGGTGTTATAAGCACGTTTCAATTTTGCAAGATCGGAGTGGGGATCTACGGTTCCGAGGAAGATTGACTTGTACTGGTAACGGAATTAGAACACAGTGCGAACCGCCAGAGCCCAGGCGCACTCACCTGGTTCATGCCCGCATTGGCAAAAAGAAGTGTCGGGTCTTCATACGGGATGGTAGAGGATGACGGGACGTATGTGTGACCCTTGGACTGGAAGTAGTCAAAGAAAGCCTGACGAATCTGTGTTGCGGACTGAGGGGGGCTGCGTGGGGTGGACATTGTGTGCGTATATCGTTGGCACAATCTAAAGACAGATCGTCTAAATTGCATCGAAATCGAGTCATCATCGATTCGGCCAAGCCAGCTGACCTCCTAAAACGGCAGGAATTTCACGGCCCGGACGCGATCACGTGGCACCAGACCTCAACTTGAACTCTAGCCGAGGCGCTAAAGCCTGAGCGTGTTCAACGTCACCACAAGTGTCCACCATGGCCCCCAAAGCAAAGATACCATCGATTATAAAGGTAGGTCTTCGTGTTCTCGTCTCATCTGTGCATTTTCTTGAGCTTGTCTCTTCAGTGTCATTCCGAGTCGGCTTTGAGTGGTGAGCTGGAGCTTTCGCGAGACTCGCTCTCCCTCGTGGAGACTGAAGAAACATGGGACACCATCGCGAACGCCCTTCTGAGGATCACCGCTCTGTTAAACGGTGGCGCATCCGAATATCCCACAACTCTCACAACTTTTATCCGTTCGGTGTATCGCCCTATCACCTCTGCCGCGACCTCTGAGCGTTCTCGTCTCTCCGCCGCCGCCATCGAGTGCATATCTACCCTTGCCACGGAACTAGGTCCCTCTTTTGATCCACTTGTGCCCCTTCTTGTTCCCACTCTTCTATCCATTTGCTCTCGTCCAAACAAGGTCTTCATTTCCCGTGCCAAGGCTGCCTTGCATACGATCATTGATCAAACCCAACTCATCTCACTTCTACCCTATTTTGTCGACCCTCTTCGTGACAAATCCGTCACTCTTCGCCTTATTGCGATAGAAAGCGTCCTTGCATGCGTTCGGTCTTTCAACCCGCCCGACCTCGAGAAGGACGCGCGCGCAAAAGACATAGAAAGTGCGATCAAGTTGACGGCCACGGATGCGAGCGCGGATGTTCGTAGGGTTAGCAGAGGTGTCTTTGACGCGTACAAGATCCTGCTTCCTGGAAGGGTAGAAAGGTAAGCATCTATTATCTGGTTTCCTTCTGCTACACTGTTTTAATGCGGCTTACAGCTTCGAGGCACCACTTACTCCTACTATGAGGAAATATCTCAACATTGCCGCCCCCGCTAACTCCCGACCTCCATCATCTCAGTCTACACGCGCAGTACCACGACCCGCATCTTCCATGTCGTCCGCTCCGCCGAAACGTGTAGAGCCTCATCCTCGCCCTGCCACGTCCCTCGCACACCATCGCACCGCCTCGTCCTCTACTCTAGCTCCTAGTGCCCCGTCGAGGCTTACGCGGAGTCAGACAGAGGGTACAATCGCCCAATCTGACGGACCATCCATGCCAGGCCCGTCATCCAAACGCAAGGACGATATGCCCCCTCCCGCTATCATCCCCCAGCTTCGGCCGCAAGGATCAGAGCCGATGGCGCCTCCGGAACGTCCTATGCCCCCAGTCGCACGACAAGAAACCAAGGGTCCTGAGCGACCTGAGCGACTCGCCGAGGCGGCGTCTTCGCGGTCAACGACCACGCAGGTCCAAAGGCCAGACCCGGCACAGCGGCCATTACATGCGTCGAAATCGCATACAGGCCCTCTGCGGGCTGAGCCGACTTCCATCAGAGAGAGGCTGTTAGGTAGAGGGCAACGAATACCCTTACCAGAGGCGAAACCGGACCTGCCGCAGCCAGCACCACTAATTAGGCCAGCAACCCAAGAAAAGCAAGCCACAGCGGAAGCTCTGGTGGTGCCAAAACGGTTAGTACTCCACACATGTTCAGCAGTGTGCCCCTTATTCAAGGCATGCAGGTCGCGAGTAGATAGCGTGCGACATGGACCTAAAGCACCCACTGCAATGGCCGCAAAACGAGCAGTCTCTCAAGTTACAACGGCGGCGTCGACCGTTCCTGGGAGCTCTCAGACCTCCAGGCCGGCTTCCGCTCAGTCTATCGCTGGGAAAAAGGAAAGGCCAACGGAGGGAAAGAAGGTTGACTCTAAACCACCGCCCGCCGCAGGCGGTAAGCCGGGCAGTTCCAGAGTTCCAAGAGCTGGCCCTTCGGTTTCCGACCGCCCCAAGCCGTCCACGACCGCTCGCTCGACCGGCAAGGCTGGTTCAGAACCCAGAGCGCAGAAGAAAGAGGAACCCAAAGCCGGCCGCCCTACGGTCGCGGCGGCAAGTGAGAAGAAGGAAAAGTCATCACAACCCTCAAAAGGTGCAACGACGGCACCCGCGATTCCCCCAAAGAAAGTGGTGGCTCGGACGGGTGGCGTCACACAGCCAACCCTCTCTCAGCTGGCGCGCGTGAAGGCTGCTGAAGAAGAGAAAGAACGACGCGCAGACGCCAAAGGACCGACTAAGCCTCTTACGATCCGGCGTAAGGGCAAGGCTGTCCCGCCCAAAGTCATCGTCCCGAACGAAACAGAGATACCAGCAGCAGCGGTGACGACACCACTGCCGCTCAGTCCGGAAGTGAGACCGGTGGATGTACCTCTACCCGAATCGCCTGTCTCTGCGCAGTTGGCAGTTCAGGAGGAGCAGGCAGTTGTCCCAACAGAGAATGATACAGAGGGCGTTGTCGCACCCATTGAAGAAAACCCGCCGACGCCGACGCCGGCACAACTAAACCCAAGTCACCCTTTCGGAGTGGTGGCGACAGCAAAAACGCCAATCTCCGCTCTAGTTCACTCTATCCAGCGTGGGTTCTTGTTCTCTCCAAATTCCCCACTGTCTCCAGCACAGCCGGACGCGGAATGGGAGTACCCGGCGTGGCCTGGGCCGCATGGCCATGTTCTGAACCTAGGAGATGAGCCAAGCTTCGAGGGGGTTGAGGAGAGCACAATAAAGAGGCCGCTAATGACTGTGGTGACTGACATTGAGAGGAGGGCGCTGACAGACATCAACTATGATAGCTAGCACGACCTATATAGAGTTGCTTGCGCATGGGGAATCTCATTTCATATCCGAGTCCTTGTTTCAAACCTTTGAGAGGCCGATGGGAATGGGGAGAAAGTGGTTTTCGGTGTGCAAAAGACACATGGGAGCTAGTATATATATATGGTTTACCGCAACGTTGACCTGAGGATTGAGAGTCAGGGGCGTCAAGTCCATAATGAGCTCGAGACATGCGCAATACCTAGTGAGTCAAATGCCTGCGGCCTTTTGCCCTGCGACGCTCAATAATTTTGCGACCGCCTACCGTGCGCTTGCGAGCGAGGAAGCCGTGCTTCCGTTTGCGCTTCCGTTGGGATGGCTGGTACTCGGTTCCACGTGAGGCATGGCGAGCTTGGAGCACGACCGGACTGAGTGTAGGTGTTGAAGACGAAATTAGTGACGTAGGGCGAAGAAGGGTTGGGCGCGGGAAAGTGAGGCGAGGGGCGAGTGAAGGGGATGGCCGCAGGGTTGGGCGTCGAAGGATTGCAGCGGAGACATGGGTCACGGGGGCTGTGGGTGGCCGCAATAGCCTCGCGAAATTGAGAGAAAGACGAGGCATGGTCGTCGTGTGTTGAGCTGGGCGGACTGGCAACTACTGGCAAGTATCGGAGATCTCCGAAACCCAAAAGTTGTTTCTCGCCGCGAGTCACCGTAATTCTAACCACAATGTCTAGGTTCTTCAGACAAGCAGCAGACTCAGATTCAGAGTCGTCGGACTCGGAGGAGTCCCTCCTCAGCTCGGACGATGAGGCAGCAACCGCCAAGGCCGCGCCTGCCAAACCAGCTATGTCTCGCTTCCTTCGCCTAGCCAACGACGACTCGGATTCATCCTCTTCCGAGTCAAAATCGGAAGATGAAGACGGTTCAGATGATGATGATGACGCCCCCAAAGAGGCGAAACCGAAAATTAAATCCGCTTTCCTCCGCGATTCAGACGAAGAGGAAAGTGACGAAGAGGTCAAGCGAGTCGTCAAGAGCGCGCGCGACAAGCGTCTCGAAGAGATGGAGGCCACTGGAAAGACCATGGACAACGCTCTTAAAATAAACGATTGGATCGCCATATCCACCGGTGGGTGGTCTTTCTTGAGGACCAACATAGCGCCGCTCACCTGAGTCTTGGACCAGAATATGACAAACTGGCTCGAATGGTACAGCGGCAGCAAAATGTCGCTGAGCCGATCCCTCCATTTTACATCCGAACCCTCATTTCGCTCGAAACAGGCCTGAATGCTGCTCTTGCGAAAGAAAAGGAGGCCAAAAAGAAGATGAACGCGGCCAACGCGCGTGCACTGACCGCCATGAAACAAAAAGTGAGAAAAACGCTCAAGGAGTTCGAGAAGGAGGTCAAGCAATACAACGATGTATCTGTCTCTCGTAAGCTGTTTTTTTCAGATGTCGCTTGCTGACCGTTTGCCAGGACCCAGAGGCATTTGAGCAAGAATTCGCGGCATTTGCTGCCCCACAGGTTCAAGTACGGCCCGAGGTGGTGAAAAGGCCCGTTGGTGTGGAGGACGAGGACGACGATGATTTCACTCATGTCGGCAGAGGCGGGAGAGCAACACAATATACATCTGAAGGGATTTACAAGCACCTCCAGGCAATCCACGAGGCTCGCGGGAAAAAGGTACGCCCCGAACTGTGGTCTGCATGTCATGATGTCGATTTCTTTTTTGCAGAACACGGACCGTGCTGATCAAATTCGTACTCTGGAGCGACTACTCGACGTCGCCGTCACACCATACCAGCGAATACGTGTCCTGCTCGCCCTGGTCTCGTCACGCTTTGACTACAATGCCACCGTTGCCTCATATATGCCCATCGAGATGTGGCTGTCCGCTCAACGCGAAATAGACAGCCTCATTGCGATCCTTATCGACAACGGCGGTTACTCTGTCCAGGAGATCACCGAGGAGTACGACGATCTGATAGAGCGTACTCCTGAGGGTGAAAAAGACGGCGTCGTCCGTATTCGCGGGAGCATTATCAGCTTTGTCGACCGATTAGACGACGAGTTCGCTCGCAGCCTGCAAAACTTGGATCCCCACGGCACCGAGTACGTCGATCGGTTGAAAGACGAAAAGGGTCTCTACTGCACTATTTGCCGCGCAGAGACGCTCTACGAGAAGAAGCAGCTCCCTGAACCCATTGCTCGTGTTATCATGCGACGTTTAGAACACATCTACTCCAAGGTACCTTCTGCGCGCATTTGCCTTTTTTCACGCATTCAAGTATCTTTCTACAGCCTGATGCCGTTCTCACCGCCCTTGAATCAGCAGTCACTACGGCGGAAATTCCTGTTGTTCTTTCCCTGGCTTCACAGCCATCCCCGTCTAAACTCATTCATACCCTCTGTGTCCATTTGTACAAATCCGGCAATTCCGTCTTGCGAACACGGGCGATGCTTAGTCACATCTATCACCACGCGTTGCACAATGACTTTTACACCGCGCGCGACATGCTGCTCATGTCACACTTGCAGGAGACGGTCTACTCCATGGATGTTGGCACGCAGATCCAATACAACCGTGCGGTTGTGCAGCTCGGACTTTGCGCGTTCCGGTCTGGCCTCATCAAAGAGGCTCAGTCAACGTTGCAAGACATCTTTGCTACTCAGCGGGTGAAGGAGCTTCTTGCTCAGGGAGTCCACCAGCCACGGTTCCAGACGCTCACTCCAGAACAGGAGAAAGCGGAGAAGCAGCGCCAGCTTCCGTTCCACATGCACATCAATACAGAGTTACTCGAGGCGGCATTCCTCGTGTCTAGCATGCTAGTGGAGATCCCGATGCTCGCTAGCATCGACTTAGAGGAGCAGAAGCGCAAGGCTATTTCAAAACCCTTCCGCCGCTTGCTGGACTTTGCAGATCGTCAAGTATTCACGGGACCGCCTGAAAGCACGCGGGATCATATAATGCAGGCTAGCAAAGCGCTACAACACGGCCAGTGGGAGCAGTGCCGTGACCTCATCCAAGATATCAAGATTTGGAGCCTGATGCCCGAAGCCGCATCTGTCAAGGAGATGCTTGCCAAGTAAGTCGAGCAAATTACGTCCGACACTCAAAAGCTGATGGTAGACCCCAGGCGCATTCAGGAAGAAGGCCTACGCACGTATTTATTCGCATTCGCGCCTCACTACAAAACCCTGTCGCTGGCGTTACTCGAGCGCACGTTCTCTTTGGATCGTCGGGCGGTCAACTCGATCGTATCGCGGATGATCTGGACGGAGGAGCTTCCCGCCTCGCTGGACCAATCAGCGGGTGTCATAATATTCCATCGCATCGAACCCACTCGGCCTCAGCAGCTCGCGCAGATCCTAGCGGAGAAGGTCGGGGCGATGGTGGAGCAAAACGAGAAGGCGCTGGACATACGCCTGGGCGGGGCGGGTTCGTGGGGAGACCGCGCGGACGGCTTGAAGGGCGATAAACGTGGTGAACAGGCGCAGGAGCGGAGAGGGCGGGGGGAGCGGAGAGGTGGCGCGCGTGGGGGTAAGTTTTTTTTTTTTTTTTTTGGCGTCTTTTGGTCAGTATCGCTCACCCATGAACTCACTTAGGTACTCGGGGAGGACGAGGAGCGCGCTTCGCACAGGGGCTGGGAAACCAGATGACCAAAGCACGATAGTAGCCTGTACCTGTACTTTTCATGAACGGCCGCTTTGTATTACCGCATCAGGCGCTTGCAACAGCACGAAGGACACGATCTCCAGAAACTGCGCATCGTATCATTGCATCGTACACCTTTTGGTTCTCATTGGGGGGGAAGGATCGGCATGAGTGGTCAAGCAATGATCAAGCAGATAATTTTGAGCGTCTTATATATGGTCAGACGAGAGGCCTTGGAATGTGAGTTGACACGTTCAACGTTCAGCTACAATTGAACGGTCTCTCGTTCCATGTTAGCATCGGAGTCAGCAAAATGATCATACGAGTTCAGTCAGTCGCGATCAGGTGTTGAATCATCTTGGCCTCCAGAAAATGACGCCCATTCAATCCCAAGCATTGAATGTATACGTATCCACTCAATACCCACCTATACCGTAGGTCAGGGCGAACAATTCCAAGTTTCTGTTGTCAGTCGCCTGTAGGATGTTTGTGGAGAACTCGAATCGAGAAGTGAATTGCGATTGTTTCGCATTCACGTCGATTCCTTTTTTTGTCATTGGAATCGAGTCAGGAACATATTCCTCGGGCTTTCGGTGCAATCATGTAGTTAAGTGAACAACTGCATTACACGAGCGTCTTGTCAACGACAATCCGAACATAGTTACATTCTTCGATCTACGCCCCTGCCCATCTTGCACCAACTGTCGGAGAAACAAAGCGAGTACAGCAAAGCTCATCAGGTTGCACCCAGGCTTGTCCGATAGTGCAACAATGACAATCAGCTCGTCGGTCCGGAACTCGAGGATGGCGACGACTCTGGGAAACCCCGGCGTTCAGGATACTTGTGCACAAGCATGATGTCCCTTACGGACGAGCCGCATTTATGCATCTTCGACTCGGAAATGCGTTTTGACCCGACTCGGAGTTTCTGACCATAGACACCGAAGGTACTTCGTTTAGGTCGTTCAGGCATTAATGGTTTTATTGCCATCAATACGAGAACAAAGTGCCTTCAAAACAAGAAAATGCACTAGGTGTGCAAATTCAGTTGTCAAGTACATTGATGCTGGGGTTGGAAAGTAAAGGCAAATGAAGTGCTGCTGGCCAAGGTGCTGGCTGGGTGAAATAGTGCATAGTACATAATTACAAGCACACAAGAAGAACGACACCAGTATCAGCGATCTACTACATAATCACGATCGTAAATGTATAATTGTACACTGGATTCGAGACAGCAAGCCAGTCAGAATTAGAGAGAAACGAGGAGCCACCACGTCAACTACCATGCTAAAATTCTTACGCCATGACGTCCCCCAAATGCGGCTGCAACCGTAGCGGTTGTGTAGGTAGGCGCAGTGGCTCGGCTTCAGACTCGGTCTCGAGCTTACTCCCCTCAGGAAGGGGAAGTCGCTGGAGCTGCGGGGGGGACCGCAACACTGCGATAGCGTTCAGCGCGAACGCGGTCGTGAGCCCCCGGTTGCCAATCTTGATGTCGCTCGAACCGAACTTATACACCCAACTCGGACCCCACCCGCCATCCTCGCGTTGTAACGGCAGCAGCTCGGCAAGTTCGCACTCCAGGCGTACATCGACGGCTATCCCCGCCAACACCCGCATCGAGAGCGCCAGCGCGTCACCGGCAGCACCCGCTCGCTCGAGGATACGCTCACGAAGGAGAGGGGCAAGCTGCGCATGCAGATGTGCGTCGGTGCTGGAGCGCAGGAGCTGCGATGCGAAGAAGAGGAAGCACTCGGCAGTCTCGCAATAGCGCGTACCCTCAAGGTAGGCGCGGTGCTCCAGCACGCCCAGTACCCATTCGAGAGTGCGTGAAAGCTGGTGTCCGCGTCCACGTGAGTAGAAGAGCCGCAGAACGTTGAGAGCGACGACGGGGTCGGTGCGCTGCCGCTCAGTGTCAAAGTAGGTCTGTCAGAAGCGGCTTTACCTTAGCGGATCGGCAGATGTCAACATTCACCCACCGTTGCAATACCATCTTCGCTCGTATATTTGAGCATTTTGTCCATTACCGAGTCAAACACATGATCATCGGGCTGTGTGACCATGAGGCCGATGGAAGTGACACCCAGATCAGGTGGAAATTCATCCGTGGTGAGAATTGGACCCTCTGCAAAAAAATACAAAACTCAGATATCCACAGGTAAACGCCATAGGCACGACGCCTAGATACCTCTGAAAAAGTTCCAAGTACGAGGATGATGAACGAAATTCACAAGTTCCCTGAAAGCGACGGTAAGTTACTGAGGATACTCACTATAGCGCTGTCCTCACCTTTTGTTGGTAGCTTCCAAAATAAGTAGCTGCGAGAGGTTTTCAGCGACCATCTGGCCGCCGTTAGTCTCCGATTCCAACTGGCCGCCTCTTGCTTCCAGGAACGAGAAGCCACGGCGAACGGGGTCGCCAGTGAAAAATCTCAAGCATTGTCGTACACGTCCAACCTCATCGAAAACGATCCCATTCATCCCAAGTGATCGAGCCGCCAGGACGTTTTCAGGTTTGTCATCAATAAACACCACCGAAGACGGCTCTGCCTTGATTTCGTCAAGTACAAATTTGAAGAAACACAGGTCCGGCTTGCGCATGCCTGCAGCAGCGGACGTGAAAACCCGCTCGAAGATCCCCCATTCTGTGGGTTTTGCCCGGGTGTCAGCATAATCGGGCGCAGAGATATTTGACATCACGAAGATGCGCAGTGCGCCTTGGGACTCCGCTTGAAGATCGCAGATGAATCGAATGAATGCGTCGTTGAATCGAAGGCTCGCACGAGCACCGACGAGAGCACGTCGCACCTCCTCAGGGTCAAGGGAAAATCTTTCTCCGGAGAGACGATAGCACTCGTCCTCCTCGATTCTACCACGTTCGTACTGTTGCCAAATAGTCGAGGATAGTATAGCCTTGAGCGTCTTCGGGGAGATCGAAGTTGCGGTGACAGGAGACCAAGTGAATAGGACATCTCCCAAGTCAAAGATGAGAACGCTGCAGCGGGGTGGTAGAGACATAGTGAGTGAAGGGAGGGTAGATAGATTTGACATGGGGAACTGTCCAACTACGAAGGGATTTTAAGAGCGAGTGTTGGCATATCTGCCGCCTAGAAGGAATTGAGAACAGTGCACCAAATGGAAAAAAATGGGCCCTTAGTGGAGGACAAGACCGATTGAAACTCCAAACGCATACAAATGCAAGGGTCGGGAGAGGTAACTCCCGAGCACTTTTCAGATTTTTTGATCGGGGGTCTGCGAGGTCCGGTGAAATGTCGCAATTCTACCATACACAGCGAGCCGTGGTCAATGTTCTGCCCAGTTGAGTTCACCCGAGTTTGGATAATGTGTGCCCGCTGAAGGCAGCTACAATGCGATGATCTCTCGTTGCACGTCGTATTTCCCAGAAAGAGACCATAGTACGAGTAAGTCGCAAGCAGACGTTGAGTACGTTGAGTCGTCACCTTGGTCACCATGCATCACAGTGGGCTTTAAGCAATTGATGCCCGGTGCAACACCAAGTACTGATCATATAGTAGTAGTGCTACTATCCACTCTGAGTATTAGACCAGAACCTGCCCAGCGAACGAAAGTCGTGACTCGTGACGCATGACGGCGCATCAGTTTCGTTTTAAGTTCTGCCAGTGACAGATTTGACATGCCAGTGGCAGAGGCGAATTATAGAGAATTGTGCAACAGAAATGTTTTGCATCCACTCCAAGATTCACGTCGATTTCAATGGCTTCTTTAATAACTTAAATCGAGTCACTCGCTGTAAGAGTGGAACATGTTCCTCAGGTATCTCTGATATGTATCCCGGAAATATGAATGGATCATGCTCCTCAGGCTCGGTGTATCACAGTAAATTGAACATGCAGTTGAGTGATAGCTACATTTAAGTGGCGCATACGCGCATGCGCGCATGTGTTGTGTCAATGACAATCCAAGGATAATATATAATATGTCAAGTAAGTATGTTCAATTCGGATAGTTTCATCCCTTGATTTCCGTCCTGCTAGTGCACCAACTGTCAGAAAAAAAAACAAACAAGTACAGTAGTACAGTAAGCCCCATCAAGCCACTGCTTTTGGCACCCTTGGCTGACAGTGCGGCTCAGGGACGAACAATCCCGCCCTTGGACCTTGAAGATGGCGATGACTCCGGCGTTCAGACCTCTCAAGAACCGACACTCGTGCACAAACACAACGCCCCACACCGGACTCACGGACAAGACGCATAAATGCGTCTTCGAAATGTGTCATGAGTCGAGTTTCCAGCTGAATCATAGACACCCGGGTTCTTCGTTCTGGAATAAACTTCTAGTCTTACTTCCAGTTATTGGTACGATTTAAAATAAATAAAAAAAACCTTGCCCGCAAAGTCAGTTACCAATTACATCACGGGCAGGAAGGACTGGCCAAGGTGCTGGCCCGATGGGACAGCGTGTGGTAATACAATAACAAGCGGAGCAGCAGTTCACAAGAATACTAGTCGCTCAGTGTCAAAATAGGTCTGTCAGGAGAGACTTAGTAACAGCGGAACGAAAGATGTAAATGTCCGCTTGCTGTTGCAATGCCATCTTCACTCGTGAATTGGAGCATTTCGTCCATTGCCGAATCAAACACATGATCATCGGGCTGTGTGACCATGAGACCAATGGAAGTAGTATCCAGATCAGGTGGAAATTTATCCGTGGTGAGTATCGGTCCCTCTGCCAAAAAGAAGAACAAGCTTTGATCATAGCTAGACGCTTCAGAGTGACGCATCCGAAAAAATCCAGGTACGAGGATGATGAACGTAATTCACGAGCTCCCTGGGGTGATTGGGATCACCTAAGAAATCCACTCAACGCTGGCCTTTCTTTTGTTGGTCGCTTCCCAAATGAGCAATGGTGCAAAGTTCTCAGCTACAATTTGGCCGTAGACTGTCTCTGACCCCGGCCGGCCAGCTCTGGCTTCCAGGAACGAGAGGCCACGGTGCACGGGGTCACCAGTGAAAAATCTCAAGCATTGCCGTACACGTCCAACGTCGTCGGAAACGATCCCATTCATCCCAAGTGACCGAGCCGCCAGGACATTCTCAAGTTGGTCATCAACAAAGACTATCAAAGACGGTTCTTCCTTGCTTTCGCCAAGTACAGACCTGAAGAAACACAGGTCCGGCTTGCGCATGCCTGCAGCAGTGGACGTGAACGCACTAAGGACCCGGAAGAACCGACAACGCCGAGAAGGCATTCCTCAAGTAGGAGGGAAGGACAACAATGTACCAGAACTCAAGAAACGAGTCCCGAAGCGTAGCTCTGGACCGCATAGAAAATATTGAACTTGGAGCTCAGGCCCCTTCAGTAATCGCTATTAGCAGCAAGCCATAGTCAGCGTCGCGCCACTAGAATCCAATTGACTTAATTATTACTGGTGCCGATGCGTTACCGTCGTGGATGACCATTTCATATGACTCAATCGAGAATAAGAGAGGCTTGATGGACAATAAGGAATGAGTGCTCGAGGGCGGCGGTTAGATAGGTAACCCACTGGTTTTACGGGGTGATCGGACCCATCAGCCTTGTACTCCGGAAGAACTTGGAGCCGCGTCCACCATCATGGGCGGTCAGCTAATGTATACCAAGAGGGTATTTCCTTCACGCATACCTAATAGAGGGCCCCTCGCAGACACTGAGAGGGCAACCTCCTCGCGGATAAAAAAACAAGGACAATGGTTAAATGTAGACTAACCTAACAAACCGCTGGGGACTTCCAGGTGACTGGATACGTCGAAGAAAGGTTTTTAGTGGGTAGGAAAATACGGAGACATCCTGACACTTGAGTCCCATGCTGCCCCATCGTGGAGTGAGCACAGGCACATTTTTTCACCATTTCTTCGAGCCTCGTGGCCCACACCAGCGCGTTAGTTATAGCTGTTGTGTCTACCTAGTCGCTATCTCCTGCTATCTAATACATCGCTAAATCCGTATCCGCAATATAAGTGGATTTCTGAGACAAAGAAAATGTCGCGAGTCACTCTACCTTTTGCCTTGTTATATAGTGCGCCGCACATATCGAGTCTGTGGACACAACTACGAGTCCCCTTTTACCAGCCAGAGAAATAGTTGGAGAAAGCGATGGAATCATAGAAGGCAGTAGAGTAGGTGAGAAATAGAAGCCGTGCGACCAAGTGTGCGGCAACATGTTATCCCTGAGTCAATGATTCCTGGAATGGGCTAACATTCATTCTTGAGCCGCACTGTGGCTAATGCGCCGACATTTGGCGACAGTAGGAGAAAGCTCTTGTGGCTCATAACTTGAATCGATTGCAAAAATGGGGACTCGGACTCGGAACTGATGACTTGGAACCTCATCGGGTTCACGTGACATATCCTAATGTGTCAGCTCCGATGTTTGTAACGTTCTTCATGGTCTACTTGGCCACGAGTGCCCGGACTAGACTGACGATGAACTCCATCCCCCTCGGAGTTTTGTCGAAAAGTAGCAATATATACTTTACAAGCTCCCAACACTTCTTTTGTTGACTACCCGATCAGGAGTCTATCACGGTATGCTTCGGAAGGCCTCACAAACGAAAGTCCATGCCAATGCTGTCTTCAAGCCACT